>BLSH010385598.1:525353-538484 GCA_018402905.1 Glandirana rugosa | reverse complement strand
ATTTGGTGTTATCGCTCTCACTCTCTCACTGGTCACTGGAAGTTCAACATGGCACCTCATGGCAAAGAACTCTCTGAGGATCTGAAAAAAAATTGTTGCTCTACATAAAGATGGCCTAGGCTATAAGAAGACTGCAAAGACCCTGAAACTGAGTTTCAGCATAGTGGCCAAAACCATACAGCGGTTTAACAGGACAAATTCCACTCAGAACAGGCCTCGCCATAGTCGACAAAAGAAGTTGAGTGCAATGTGCTCAGTGTCATATCCAGAGGTTGTCTTTGGGAAATAGACATATGAGTGCTGCCAGCATTGCTGCAGAGGTTGAAGGGGTGGGGGGTCAGCCTGTCAATGCTCAGACGATACGCTGCACACTGCATCAAATTGGTCTGCATGGCTGTCATCCCAGAAGGAAGTCTCTTCTAAAGATGATGCAGAAGAAAGCCGTCAAACAGTTTGCCGAAGACAAGCAGACTAAGGACATGGATTACTGGAACCATGTCCTGTGGTCTGATGAGACCGAGATAAACTTATTTGGTTCATATGGTGTCAAGCGTGTGTGGTGGCAACCAGATGAGGAGTACAAAGACAGGTGTGTCTTGCCTACAATCAAGCATGGTGGTGTGAGTGTCATGGCCTGGGGCTGCATGAGTGCTGCCGGCACTGGGGAGCTACAGTTAAATGAGGGAACCATGAAGGCCAACATCTAGTGTGACATACTGAAGCAGAGCATGATCCCCTCCCTTTGAAGACTGGGCCACAGGGCAATATTCCAACATGATAACGACCCCGAACACGCCTTCAAGATGACCACTGCCTTGCTAAAGAAGCTGATCATAAAGGTGATGGACTGGACAAGCATGTCTCCAGACCTAAACCATATTGAGCATCAGTGGGGCATCCTCAAATGGAAAGTGGAAGAGTGCAAGATCTCTAACATCCACCAGCTCATTGATGTTATCATGGAGGAGTGGAAGAGGACTCCAGTGGAAACATGTGAAGCTCTGGTGAACTCCATGCCCAAGAGGGTTAAGGCATTGCTGGAAAATAATGGTGGCCACACAAAATATTGAATCTTTAGGCCCAATTTGGACATTTTCAATTAGGGGTGTACTCACTTTTGTTGCCAGCGGTTTAGACATTAATGGCTGTGTGTTGAGTTATTTTGAAGGGACAGCAAATTTACACTGTTATACAAGCTGTACACTCACTACTTTACATTGTAGCAAAGTGTAATTTCTTCAGTGTTGTTACATGAAAAAATATAATAAAATATTTACAAAAATATGAGGGGATGTACTCACTTTTGTGAGATACTGTACTTAACATTATACATACCTGTAATAAATAAAATAAATAAGACACATTGCATGTTATTATATTTGTTTGTTTCACGCATGCTTATCACATATTGTTTGGTAAAACTGGTGCCTACCATAGTTCTCAACTTTCAGACTTATTTAGTAAAGTAGCGCAAGATCAAAATCAAACAGAAACTAATACCAACTATTTAGGTTCCACTCTAGTGGTATGAAACATTTTTGATTGGTTGCTATGACCTACAGCATTTGCTGCTTATTTTAGGTAAGTTATTTTTCAAAGTGAAAGTTCACTTAGCTTATCAGAAAAGGTGAAGCTATGTTCACTTTGAATACCCAATCACGTGCAAGGAAAAAAAAATAATATTTTTTTCTTGTACATGATTGGATGATTGAAGTGAACACAACTTAAATGTAAACACAAGCTAAGTGTCCATACAATTTACAAAGTGAACATGCTTAATCCACCTACTAAAGTAACCCTATGGTTTAGAATTAGGCAACCGCAACATGCATATTGCTAACAGCTATGATCACAGAAACAGATCAACTCCCAGCTTTTTGTTACAGTCAATGACATAGATCAATTGTATGGCTCTCCCAAAGACATCCATCACCCTATTACCATTATGGTGACAGTTTAGAAAGAGATTACCTATACTATGACCAATTTGAAGAAAAACAAAAAACTTTTAATGGAAATCTATCCAGCAAAAAAAAAAAAAAAAAAAACACCTCATAGTCATAAAGTCAAGAGCTGAATGTTGCTACCCTCTGAATCCCAACTTTCCAAGTTCCATATTTTTATTATATTCCATTGAAAACACATACATTTCCCCATGTAATAGCTTATGGTTTTCTTTTCAAAGCATTCCATTAGTAATATGTGTCAATTATTTGTTCCAAATAAATGTAACAAACTATAACACAATTGCCTTCATAAATCAAGTTTAAAACTTTTTTTTCCATTCTAATCCCAGCAAAAGAGTGAAGGCAGGAAGGAAGGTCATATTTATAGATCACATAGCATTGAAAGATAAATTCTTTACACTGGTTAGATAAATCCTAATAAATGCACTAAAAGAATGAATAGATTATTTGAAAATGACTTACATTTGTTTCCGTTGCTTTTTTCCTACAGCATTTTAAAAATCCCGGTAGCGCTATATTTCCCATGTCCTCTTTTTAAGTACGGTAGTTAGCAAGTCCCTTGTTGTAACCTCTGTGTTGTACTGTGATGGAGTGATGTAAAGTTAACAAGACGGGTAGCATATAATTAAGGAGTGTAACAATTGACTTCTTGTGAATACTCGATGAGGCTATTACAGAACACCTAGTCCACAATAGGATTGAGCCACATTCATGGCTCTGCAAATATTTAAAGTGAATTATTAAGGCAACTTAGAAACTCTGCAGCTCTACCGTGAAACAATTCTAAGTACTAAGTTTTCCTTCAAGAGCACAATTATATATCTGTGACAAGTGCAGCCCCGCCTTAAGTGAGTGGCTCTTTCAACATTATGTGGTAATTATTCTTTATGAATATGAATTGGATCCAACTTTAAAGCTGGCCATGCAAGACTCAGTTTTTTTCTGCCTGGCTGAATGAAAAAAAAACAACCAATTTCCCTACACACATTCAAGTTGGATGGGGAAATATTCCCTGCTATGTCATTGTATTGCGAAAGCCAGACTTCGCCGACATCACAATACACTGAGGGGCACTGCAGCTGATTGGCTGCTTGCACTGATGGAGCGAAACTATACCAACAAGCCAGTTTGTGAAAAGTTTAAGGAGAGGAGAGGGAGTGGAAGAGGGAGAGGGAGGTTAAACTAAAACTGAACTTTTTTCACTGAAATTGGAGGCATGATGAAATCTTTTGATGCAGACAATTGTTCCTGTAACTCCAGTGAGAGCCCTTCCTCTTAATTTGGGGAGATATCCTCTTGCTCCCTGCTGTGTATTTAGAACACATACAGCAATTAAAGTGATATTAAAGCCTTGTTCTTTTTCCTAAAAATAAAAACATGCTATACTTACCTGCTCTGTGCAATGGTTTTGCGCAGAGCAGCCTGGATCCTCCTCTTCTCTGGTTCCTGGCCTCCTGCCGGGTCCCCCACAGCAAGCAGCTTGCTGGGGGAGCACCCAAGCAGGCGCGCTCCTGACCCGCAGCTCTGTGTGTCCACTGTGTGTAGAGTGCATGTAGGTAAATACAACCTTTACAACCACTTTAATACCCTTCTTCACTCATCTAAAACAAAAAAATGGCTTGGACCACATTTTAAGGTTAGGCCAAGTGTTATGAGTTTACAGTGCAGCAGATATAGAAGAAACAGATTAGTACAGTGCAGCAGTGTATTCATTAACATGTCATTTAATGTATTTTTCTTTCAATTGAAGCTTTGCTGAACCCTAAAAAACAGTTTGTATAATTCAGCTGCTTGGTAGTCAGATATGTGCAGATTTGCCTATATCCACTTTGTGCAGAATATCTAGTATACCACACTTGGGTAATGAAAGTGGTTTGACAATGACCAAAATTAGTTGTTGGCATCAAATTAACACATTTTCCATCCCTGTCTACTGATTTCATATTATGGCTATTCATATATTGATAGATCTAGTATGTCATTTCTGTAATGCGTGAAGGGATATTATTGGCAGAATAAATTACAGGCAATATACCCTGTACCGTGATTAGTTAAATTTGTGCAGCATTATTAAGTAAAGAGTTAACCTGGCCATAGATGGATCAAAATTGTGACAGTTTAGCAAGGACTGGCCAAATTTTGATTCATGCGTGGCCATGTCTGCTTGACAGAAGTTAATCTTTACATCGACTTTTGTCGAAAGGGCTTGTTAGATAAATTTTTCTCAATCAGCCAGCTGCAGCCAATTGCTGATCAGTATATTTTGACCGCTGCCAGAATACAATGTCATAGCAATGAGGATTCCTCCATCCACACAAGTGAGGTGGACGGAGGAATCCTCATTGCTATGACATTGTATGCTGGCAGCGGGACTCTCTGTCAAAATATACTGATCAGTATTTGGCTGCAGCTGGCCGATTGAGAGAAATTATCTAACAAGTTACTAACAGTCAGATTAGCATACAACGGTGGCTTGCACAACCTGTTGCATACGACCGTCAAACCGTGTGTACGAGGCTTTACACTCATGGTAGCCATTCCTGTAGCATTAACCTTTACACTGTCCTTCCCTGTAGTACTATGCCTAGCGCTAACCCTCACTCTAAATTTCCCATTACCCTAATGCTAACCCTAACACAAATCTCTGTATCACTAACATTAAACCTCATACTAAAACTCACTTATTTAAAGTTAATTCCTTGTTTGCATGCTAACCTATTCTGCTGCTGTTGCAATCATCTGCACCAAGGGCTAACCTCTCCTATGCAAAACAGAGCCAATGTCCCAACTTTGGAATTTACAACTTTGTTAAAGTGGGAGTAAATTACCATCTCTGACTTTTACCTATAGGTAAGCCTATAATAACGCTTACCTATAGGTAGTGTAAATACCTCTAAAACATGCACCGTTTAGGAGATATTTACTGTATCTGCAGCCAGTGACATCACTGACGCATGCGCTCTAAAGGAATGGCCATTCCTTCAGAGTCCTGTGTCTTAAACGGTGGCTACCGTACGCATGCGCAGGAGTGATGTCATCATGGCTCCGGGCAGTCACACAGCCGGAGACTGCGAACCCGGAAGGAAGACAGGATGAAGGTGGGAGTGCCTGCAGTAATGACAGCTCTGCACTGGAAGAGCTTCGTTTTAAGGTAAGTTTAACATAACGTGCAAGTATGTGATGCATGCTACCACATTATGACATTACCTTGCAGGGTACAAAAAAAAAAAACGGGCAGCGGTTTACTACCGATTTAATGTCTGAGCTTAATCTGAGCTTGGTTCACAAAAAATATTGTGTATGGTCAGAACATTAATGGGTAATCTTCAGATGCCAGATACAAATAACTAAACATTAAAGCTCCCTTTTGGGATAGCTGTTACCCATCACAGTGTACTGAGAGCATGCCAGAAGAGGTTTAGACTGAATAATGACACAGCTGCTTAGAAATAGTTTAAGGTGCTGGGGGAATGGTATGGAAAGATTTTAGTACCAGAGCAGAGGCTTCCAGTTCAGGAAGAGGTGAATATACAGCAAGGCTACTTAGGGTTAGGGATTAGATTGGTAAATGCAGAGATTAGAGGCTCTTGATTCATCTTTAAGGTAGAGGTTTGGATTACTACTTGTTGAAAACATGATTAATCATTGAAGACATTTCACAAAGAACCTTTATCACAAGAAATACCATAAGGCCTTCTGCACAGGCTTGTATAGGTAATATGTGTCTTTATTTAGCACTCTTTGTACACATTATATGATTTGTGGTACAAACTTTTGACATTTTGTCTTCTTGTTACAATGCAACAGGAAAGCTTTCAATAAAATGTTTCTATTGATAAACTACTCCTATGTATGCTGGATCTTTGTGCCAGAAGATGGCAGAAAAATCAAGAGTACAAAAAAAGGTTATTTTGGTTTGTAATCACTTACGTTTAGGGCTCATTCAGATGGGCGATTTTAGCCTGTCCTCCATTCAGAGCCAATTGCAGATGCATGTGCATCCAACTCAGAGCCAGTGTTGCCAACCTATCAAATTGGAGCTCAAATGTCTCAATTTTAGTATGGTCTATACAAGGGTAGTAAGGTACCTCATCCAAATATTGAATTCTAGGAAGGGACGGGGGTATGGTTTGGTCCCCCAACCGAAAACCCCATACACTGATTTTGATGGACTGTTGCGGTACCCAGATAATGCAAAGCACTAATAAGTGATATTACAAAACTATATAAAAAAATACAGATTATTTTATTTAGTACATCATTTTAAAAATGGGATACAAATACCCGAACATGATTGTGATGCAATAAAAACAATTCATAGAGCGGCTATTGAATCCGCAAAATATGTAGAGAGATTAACACTGACATCTGTGGTACCATGCTTTAGTGCCCCCCTCTTGCTCAATTGGGGATAATCTAAAACATGTAGGAATTGTTTTTATTGCATCACAATAATGTTCGGGTATTTGTATCCCATTTTTACAATGATGTACTAAATAAAAGAATCTGTATTTTTTTGTATAGTTTTGTAATATCACTTGTTAGACCTTTGCATTATCTGGGTACCGCAACAGTCCATCAAAATTAGTGTATGGGGTTTTTGGTTGGGGGACCGATCCATATCCCCGTTCCTTCCTAGAACCTACCAAATTGAAATTTACTGACACAACGCCCAAAATTTACTGGCAAAGCCAAGTTTTTACTGGCATTTTCAAATGTTACAAAATTGCAGTTTTAAGTGCAAATTTCAGAATTTAAGCTACAAATAAGTACAATATGCAATTAAAAATGTGATTTGAGGTAGATATTAAGGCAAAAAATATATTTCTTATTTTATTTTTGAAATAGTAAGTAGCTCAGGGACAGGACTCAGGACGGCAGGAAAGTAGAATAGGCAAGCACACACATGAAATTGACTCTCACAGTGACACTGACAGCAGGGTGCAGCAACACAGATGATAATGACATCTCACCGACACATCCCCCCTGAGTCACAGTGACTGTCTCTCTCCACGCCAGGTGGTCCCTTCAGTCCAAACAGCACTGACAGTCCCACTCCTGGCTTGCCTTGCTCCCGTCCCGCAGACCCGCACACAAGGCTCTGGCCATTTTGCTTGCCTCCCTTGCACCATGACATCACACAACATGCTCAGGCACCGCCTCCACCCATCCCATCTCCCGCTAGCACCGCCCAAACACATTGAAGCTGGCACTCGGATGGTCTTGGCTAGCGCCAAACGCAAACTTTGCATACGCAGTTCTGAGCATAGTGTCACAGCCACATATTTACTGACAACCTTTTTCCCTTACTGGCATTTACTGGCAGGAAAAAAGTGCCCATTTTTTACTGGCTGCCAGTATAAATACTGACTGTTGGCAACACTGCTCAGAGCTGCATGCAGGCAGCCCATAGAAGTGGATGCACATGCAGTGGCTGCACTGGCACAATCCCATGTCAAAGTATGACATGTGGGTAAGAGTGGGTGAATGGATCTGAACGCACAGCCTGTGCATTTGCATATCCATGCACCCGCTCCTGCCCGCTTGTCAAATTTTGACATAGTCTAAAGAGCGCCTACCAGGAATAGCCCTTGGAAATTATTTAGAAATGAGCTTTTAGAAATTTACTGCAGTAAGACTTTTCAAAGCAGTAGGCTATCCCAAATCATTGCTCTACGCACCATATTATCAAATAAGCCATTTACTTTTTTGTACAGTATTAAAACTTGGCATGTGGGAATATAGTAGGACAGGAAACCCTGTTTAATATGTGACAATGTCCAGAGGAAATAGCCTTTCAGACAAATAGGATGGGATTTCAAAATTCAAAGACTCGCTGTGACAATTTTAAGCAGTTGCGGACTAAGAACAATGATATTGCTTTCTCCCATTGATTGATAATACAGCATTCACATTGTTGGGAAAGGGTTTGGGAGGGTTTTTTAACTGCAGTAACAATAGAGCCCAGTGGTAGTAAACCAATTGCAAATATTTACTGTGTGTAAAAGAAGGCTGATTTATTAGGGAGATCAATCCTGTCACACTCCAAAGGATAAATATGGAACAAAGACAGCATTCTAATCCTGGCTATGCAAGTTACGATATGGTCATTCAATGTAGCGATTGATTTTAAAAAATAAACAAATATTTAAAAAAAAAACTGAAGTACAGCAGATGGGTAATTAATTAATGAGCAATCCATTCAGACATCATCCTTTTTCTTCTTTCTCCTATACATTATCTTTATTTTCATATAAAGCTTTAGGG
The DNA here is from genome assembly GCA_018402905.1 of Glandirana rugosa. NCBI lineage: Eukaryota > Metazoa > Chordata > Amphibia > Anura > Ranidae > Glandirana > Glandirana rugosa. Next base: position 530,250 of record BLSH010385598.1, on the reverse strand, counting down.
CCAGTTCATACCACAGAAACACAGTCCCGATGCGTTCCGGATGCTTTTCTGCATGCACGTTTTTGACGCTTTTTTGTGCGTTTTTGATGCAGTCCAGTGCATTTCCCCCCGTTTTTTTTCATAAAGCGGTTGTATCACCTAAATTAGATTTTTACCTACAGGTAAGCCTATAATAAGGCTTATTTGTAGGTAAAAAAAATATCCTTTACAGTTTAGGAGATATTCTCACTGCAAGTGGCAGCGGCGCATGCACAGTGAAGTGCCGGCGAAGGCCCTGCCGGAAAGTCCGCTGTAAAGACTGTGAGTGGCCGGAGCCACAAACCCAGAAGGATCCACAGAGGGAACATGTCAGCTCCCTCTGTGGAGACCAGGCGGACCAGCGGGGGCTTCGTTCTGAGATAAGTATTACATAATGAGCTAGTATGCGGGGATACAACTGCTTTAACCTAAAATAAGGTTGTGTGAGTTCCAGTGCATTTTTGGTGCATTTGGTTGGGTTTCAGTGCATTTTTGGTGCGTTCCGGTGCGTTTTTGTTGCGTTTTACCGCGTTTCAGTACAGTTCAGTACAGAAAAAAATGCAACATGTTCTACTTTTTTCTGGAACTGGAACGCACTGGAACTGACTGCACTGGTGTGAACTATGCCATTGCAAACCATAGAACCTACTTTCCATGCATTTTTGCAGCGGGGGTGGGGTGCTAAATTAGCAGATAAGTGGACCTTGCTTTTTTAGATGTTTTATGAGTAGAATGGGGTCTGAAACTTTTGTTTGCTGTGCTGACATCCCTTCATTACTGTATATAGTTGAGACTTTATATTCAACACATGCAACAATTTGGCACATGAAACTCTTCAGTACAAGATGTCATCTTTTTTGTACAAAATATATTTTCTTTTATTAAAAGAGTTTCATCAAAGGATATTTTTTATACAAAAAAGACAACTTCTTTGTAGTAGATTTTTGTTACTATGTGTTGCGTGTGCTGACTACAAAGTTCCATGAACATTTCCTTGCTTTTTTAGAACAAGATCCAGTTTATACTGGCTGAAAGATCATCTGCATCTGAGACACTTCTGGGGATGTTAAATGTATATTCAACTACTCTATCCTCTAGTGAAGTGGAGGCTAATGGGTTGAACCACCAATGCAGAATTTACCAGAAATTTGACATACCCAGAAGTCTGTCATATGCTGAAGTTGAAGCAAGGAGTGGAGGGACAGGTAAGTACTAATCCTTTTTTTAACAAGGAATTTTTTCCTACACTTTTTCCTATGGCTACAGATTGCTTTTATACCAATATAGAGTTTATACATTAAATAATTGTGTATGCATTGTATTATACAGTATATACATTTTGTGGTAGTGTGGTACTCTACCAGGGGAAGGACGCAGGATTCTCAACCAGGCGGGTTGAAGGGCTCCAGGGGGTTGCTTATTTTGGAGGAAACTAGGTTGCCTAGGTAGGGAGCCTGAGGATTTCGTAGCAATCCGTGAGTCCTGGGTCCTGATTTTGTGATCCACCAGTTTACAGATTGGTCAGGTGTGTGCTGGGCTATTTGTAGGCAGCTGACCATGGTTCTGGGCTCCATCCTCACTAGGAGTCCAGGCTTGCAAGGTAGAAGCCAGAGAGTGCATGTGTGCACTGGGAGAAGCCAGGGACCCAAGTCTGAGGGTCAGAGCAATGATGGGCTGTTGTCTATATAGACTGACAAGGGAATGGTCTGCGAGAGACAGACCAGTGCCTAAAGTGGAAGGCCAGAGAAGAAATGTGGTGTGTGTAAGCCAGGAGGCTGTATTTCCTTACTAAAGTGAGCCAGGAGGCTGGATATTTAAACTTTGTCTTAAGATTGAAAACCCCTGCGTGGGCAATCCAGGATGGACATTTTCTTTTTGTTTAATAAAAGTGGGCCAACAAACCCTGAAATTAAAATATTGGTGTGGACTGTACTCACTAGCAGGTGCTACACTTGAGCTAAATAACAGCAAACTTTACAAGTGGTGGAGGAAGCGGGCAGAACTGGACATCCCTGTAAAAAGTAAGTTTATCTTTTCTATGAACTATGTTTGTGTGCATGAGACAGCACAATCTGTGTGTGCAGGTGAGGAGAACCTGCATGAAGTGAAAAGGAACTTGCTTTAAAGAGACAGTGCTCCATTTTGTTGCAGGACTGCACAAAAGTGTTGTGGAGTGACTGCAAGGATGAAGCAAGGGTTTTTGCCTGCTGGAGAGTATTGGAGACTGTTATTTTCTGCACCAACTCCAGTTAAAGGGGAAGTGCAAGATGTTGCTGCTGGCAATGCTGGCGCAAGCAAGCCAGCTATCAATGTGTAGAGGCCTAAGCTTGAAAGAGGATGCAATTGGGGAAGCCCTGCCAAGGCTCTGAGGCCAGAACTCTGTTTACGGTGCAGTGAGTGGGAGCATGTTGTCTTCAAGTATCCTTTGTCACAGTTGTTAGTACAAAGTGACATGGCCAGACAGAGGTCTGCAACAGTGTTTGGGAAGCCTGATTTGAGTGCCAGAAGTGACCCACAGGCTGACTGGAAGTTGGAGAGGAATGTGGTTGCCCATAGCAATGACGGTGATGTCAAGTATGTGGGCCAAGTGAGAAAAGTATTGCCTGCAGAGGATCGTGGCATGTTAAAAGCAACAATGCTTCAAGAGCAAAGTCATTGTGTTTGGTAGAGTCAGCAAAGTACAGCTGGGAGAGTGTCATCTCCCTTAGGAACGATCAAATGTCAACTGGAAGGAGGAGCTAAAGTGGAGATGTGGAGCAGCGTCCCACTAAAGATATGTGCAGAAATGTACCATTCTGGAATGTGGTCAACTGGGGCATGGGATCTTTTCTTGTCCCAGATTGTGGAATATGGCTGGAGATATTGCTACAGGGCAGAAGTCTTTGTCTGCAAGCCCAGATTCTTGTTGAGAAGTGTTTGCAGTCGCCTTTGACAACAGTGAGGGAGTACCTGTTGTGCCTGCAGGGGGTGCTAAGGAGTCAGAAATGCCTGCGGAAGTTTCATCCCGTGTCCACCAGGGAGAGTTGGCCAGTAAAAGTGCGACAGAGGATTGACTATGTATCGAAGCGAACATGGCAACACCTGTTATGCCATGGGTAAGACTGTTGCTAGTGAAATAATGAGAAAAACTGACTATGTGAGTGTGCACACTGCAGTGGAATTGACCCCAAATGGGAGATCCACTGTCTTTGTGGAAAAGAACTTGCCTTGCTGCAGTGCCCTGTCCAGTTGGGGAGGCAAGTGTTAAACTTGAATGTGACATTGGGATGTGTAAAACTGCTAATATTGTGTTGGCTAAAGTTGACGGTGCAGTTGCTAATGGGTTGGTGCAGTTTACTATGGATAAAAACATTGCTATGTATATGGTTTAAGATGTGCTATCTACCCTAGCAACTGTGACGAAGGCCACAGAGGTGCCTCTAGAAACCCCCAGGGAGCTCAGCGTTTTGGAGCAGGAGGTTGCCCGGGACAACTATGGTGTTGCTCTAATGGATAAGAGGGTACTTGAATCCGACGATAAAAAAATGTTAAATGCTAAAACTGAAATGTTTGAAAATACTCATGGTGGAAATGGGTTAATGCAGTCTGGCAATTTTTGATGGTTTGGTTACCATGGGTGACAACAAAAATAATGACAGACCTGATGGTCAAGGTGATGCTTTGCTGCTAACCCTTGAAATTGTAATGAGATGGGGAATGACATGGCAGACACAGCAGAGGTTAACAACGTAGTAGTAAGCCCCCTTCAGGTTCAGGAGAGTAATCAGAGTAAAGTTCTTTCACAATTATTTCAACACTATTGATCACTATTCTCTCCTAAGTAGAGTTGAGCGAACCTCTGGAAGTTTGGGTTCTGCTGGTTCGGCCGAACTTCGGGACAAAGTCCGGGTTCAGGTCCGGACAGAACCCGAACGTTCGCACGGACCCCAAACCCCATTGAAATCAATAAGGACCCGAACTTTTAGGCACAAAAATGGCTGTAACAATGTCCTGGCAAGTGCTAGAGGGCTGCAAAAGGAAGTAAAATGGAGGTAAGAGTAGGGCAAGTGCCCTACAAAAAAATGGGGATAGGGAAAATTAATTAAAATCAAATAAAAAAATGGGAAGGGGGGTGGATGTGGAGTAGGAGCCTAGAGGTTGACTAGGCCGTGACCATGGCAGCGTAGGTGGAAGTGGCGGTGGTCGAGGAGGAGAAGGAGGTAGCCAACATGGTATTTTTTTTTTTGTTTGTTTATAATTGGGGTAGCCCCCAAAATATTGAGGCCTATTCAAAAAAACAAGTATATGAATGGCTGTGTGAGTCCGGTCTAAATGTTTATTCTGCACAAGGTACAGACAAGTCTTGTGGAATCCATGCCTGATTCATTTTATTAAAGGTTAGCTTGTCCACGTTGGATGTGGACAAACGGCTCCGCTTGTCTGTGATAACGCCCCCTGCCGTGCTAAACACACCTTAAGACAATACACTGGCTGCAGGGCAGGCCAGCACCTCCAAGGCATAAAGGGCAAGCTCAGGCCATGTGGCCTATTTGGAGACCCAGAAGTTGAATGGGGCAGACCCATCAGTGGCCAGAGGTTTATCCGGTGTACCGGACTCGAACGGGAAATACGGAACCTCCACGACCGGACGGGACGTCGGTCACATAACAGAATTCCACACAAATCGTGCCGTCCCCCGCAATAGTGTCTGTTCGCCTCGGCAAACAGGTGTAGGTTGCACCTGTTCGATTGGAAATTATTTTACTTAGTCCGTACCTAAGGTGTTCTGAACAGACATGGAACACGTCTTATTTGTAAATCTGGCCTGAGTGTGTCGGTAAGTATATGAACAAAAAAACTTATCCGGAGTTATAAAACCCCCGATGGGGTTAATATTTGT
>BLSH010385598.1:508908-520838 GCA_018402905.1 Glandirana rugosa | reverse complement strand
CCCCCCAACAGGCCAGATTTTAAGTATTACCTTGGGGAGATGCAGACTAGAATACTGCAATCACTGAGCAGTAAAATTCTATCACCTGTGATGCATTTCAGTTATCCTGCAAACCTGGCCTGTTGGGGGGGCCCGAGGACCGGAGTTGAGAACCACTGCCCTACACTAACCCAAGAGCATGTGACATGCAGCACTGTGACTCCAGCTTATAAAGAGGCTGGGTCACATGATGCACTGGCCAATCACAGCCATGCCATTAGTAGGCATGTCTGTGATGGCTTATAAGGGCAAACCAGTGAAACGCTTGTTGATTGGCTGCCCTGCAGCTATTCAACATGCGTGATCAACTTCCAGAACCCAGAACCCGAACCCAAACGTTTTTTGAAATGTCCGTGTTCGGGTCCGGGTCCCGGACACCCGAAAGTTCGGTACGGACCCGAACGTTACAGTCCGGGTTCGCTCAACACTACTCCTAAGGTATACCGGATTCTTTATAATGTGTCATCGTTTCTACTAGGTGAACTGTACACACTTATACTCGATTATACACACCCTGATTGTGACTCATCACCTTTGTAATGATGTTATATTTGACTACAGTTCTGTATCTGCTACTTTTCTTTCTCAATAAATATATTCTAAACGAAAAAAAAAAGAAGTTATTTCACAATTTAGGAAGAACCAGAAGGAATACTTGAATAAAGAGTTGGAACCTTTAAAGGTGTCACATGACTTAAAAACCTCAGAGTGGCAAGGCAGTCAGGGTGTCCTTCAGAGAGGGACTAGGATGAGGCTGCAGTCATATGAGAATGTTAATGATGAAACTGAGAAAATGAAGCATGCAGTGTACATGAGGAAACAAGTGACGCTAAGTTTGGACAGTAAGGGGGTGCCCGCACATAGAGTGCAGAGAGGGACCCGTGTCACTCCAATAAAAGAGCCCCCACTTATCACTAAAGCAGTGTTTAAAAATGTGGTTCCTTCTAAATCATATAAAGAGAAAACGGGTGGTCTAGTGAAAATTGAGGGATCAATTTGTAACTTTAATGGTATCAGACCATTAAAGCTCAGATGTCCACTTCATGTTAAAAAAGGTACCAAGATTAGTAAATGCTCAACTGGCAAGGTGGCTAGTGTAGGCCCAAGGGAAATAGAAAGACATTGCTTTTGGAAGCACACTCGTAAAAAGGCACGTGGATGTCTTTGTAGGACCCAAGTAAGAGTAGCAGGGGGACACAGGGGAAGTGACCTCACAAGACAAGGAGTAGCGTTACCCTTTCAAAAAGAAGTCAGACAGGTTTGGCCCCCTGCAGGTGACAGATGGCAAAGAGGGGCCAAAGTGAGAAGATTGTGCTTGTGTGTTCCGCCCCCTCCTGCGTCAAAACGAGAGGGGGGGGGTATGTGGTAATGTGGTACCCCATCAGGGGAAGGACGCAGAATTCTCAACCAGGCAGGTTTAGGGGCTCCGGGGGGTCTGCTTATTTGGGAGGAAACTGGCTTTTCAGTTTCCTCATTGCTTAGGAAAATTTGTTTTGGAAACTGGAGCCCGGGGATTTCCGGGTGGGATGAAATCCCTAGTTCTGGGTCCTGATTTTGTGATCCACCAGTTCATTGACTGGTCAGGTGTGTGCTGGGCTATTTGTAGACACCTGACCATGGTTCTGGGCTCCTTACAAGGAGTTCTGGCTTGCAAGGGAGAAGCCAGAGAGTGCAGGTGGGCACTGGGAGAAGCCAGAGACCTAAGCCTGAGGGCCAGAGCAGTGAGGGGCTGTTGTCTATATGGACTGACAAGGCAATGGTCTGCAAAAGACAGGCCAGTGCTTACACTGGAAGGCCTTAGCGGCAATGCAGTGTGTGTAAGTCAGGACGCTGTATTTCCTTACTAAAGTGAGTCAGGAGACTGGATATTTAATCTTTGTGTTAAGATTGAAAATCCCTGTGTGGGCGATCCTGGATGGACTTTTTCTTTTTGTTTAATAAAAGTGGGCCAACAAGCCCTGAAATGGAAATATTGGTGTGGACTGTACTCATTAGCAGGCGCTACACTTGAGATAAATGAAAGCAAGCTTTACAACTTATATAAGGTTTTTGAGTCACATTTTAGAGCTTTTCACTCACATCCTATTGTATATTTATAAATGGGGCTTCCAGAAGCCCCCCACTAATCGCCATATCCTCTTGGGGACTGGATGTGGCGAAAAGGCCCTCGTCCCTCAACATTGTCATAATGTGCCTCACATTATGGCCTCCCGACCATTCAGAGACCAGAGCACTGTGTGCGACATTACAGGCCTCCTCAGATGACCGTCCAGAGCATTGTGTGCATTCTCAGACCACCATCCAGAGCACTGTGTGCATTACAGGCCTCCTCAGACTGTCCAAAACACTGTGCATTACAGGCCTCCTCAGACTATCTGGAGCACTTGCTGTGCATTTCAGGTCTCCTCAGACTGTCCAGAGCACTCACTCACTGTGCATTACAGGCCTCCTCAGACTGTCCAGAGCACTGTGTGCATTTCAGGCATCCTCAGAGCGTTCAGAGCACACATTATGCATTACAGGCCTCCTCAGACCGTCCAGAGCACTGTCTGCATTACAAGCCTCCTCAGACCATCCAGAGAACTCACTGGGCATTACAAGCCTTCCAACAAATTCAACCCCACAGGTACAGATATAGAAAACCTCCAATTATGGGCGGAGTCAAGCCCGTGCACTACAGCAAACTATTTGCACTGCTCTTTTAAGGGCTTCAAAATACAAATTGACTCTAAGGAACCAATAGCCAGGGAGGAGGCCACAGCAAAATTGATTGGGTGCATCGGATTACCAGTCGCACTGATCTGCTGCTCTATGCTGTTTGTGGAGATCTGTTGCAGCATTTTGAAAGACTGGCTGCTTTTATATGGATGGTGCTTCATTCACTTCCTAGGATTTTTCAATACTTTCCTCTTCCACATTATCTTAAGACAGATCCTCATCTTGTGTACGAGACAGTGTGGATTTTCTTATGGCAAAGTCCTCTCACTTTTTAAGCAGTTCCTGAATATTATCATCAACCACATAAACAAGGGTTCCACAGACAGAAGGGTTGGCAAAACAAGCAGCTGCTGCAAGTGGCAAGAACATTTCATTAGTTGGATCTAAGAATGAAGCAAAACACTGGTTCACATTTCCTTTCATTTTCTGTATAATTGTGGCAAGGTCTTGGTAGCTATTAATCTGTTTAAAGTCCTCAAAGTGGCTAAGTAGATAAAAGAGGGCAGGGACAGCCAAGAACATAGACATGGTGTCACTCTGGAGGGTTTTAGTATGTTCCGCAAAAGGCATCAGTTGGTCATGCAATGATGTGAGCTTTTGACATTCACATATTGTTTACGATTTGGCAGATTGACTTTTGACAGTTTGAGGAGTCTTTCGATCTTGTTGAATGTAGTTGACCAACTTGTGGGACAGTCATTTAAATGAGTAAGGCCATACTGCTCCAATAACTTCTGTGTTGCAATGGAAGACCCCTTCGATCCTATGGGAATACTTTTACACAAGATTACAAATAAAGTGGAAAAATAACAAAGCTACACCAGTAGAGTATTGCAGACAGCCCCAATATCAATCATCTCATATTAATGTGATAATTGACTATCATTATGTAAAAGAATAATAACAAATAAAAATGGCTCACTCCAGATCATCAATTTCGGACATAGTCTCAGAATCACTTTCTGTCATGGGGGAGTCTGCCTCATTAGAGCTGGATGGTTACTCTGCTCCTGCTGTGGTTTGTTTAAATTTTGCCACCATATTACTCCCATTATCTATCCGTTATCTTAAGGATCTTCTTTTTTGGTATGTCCCACTCTTAAAAGCGTTTGTCCATGCATTATTTAATTGACTGTGCAGTGTGTGGGTGGGCGGGCTACTTGTTCAAGGGCCAACAATATGTATTCAAGTTTATTTTGTTCAACACAAAAGTAGCATGCACTTATACAGTATCTCACAAAAGTGAGTACGCCCCTAACATTTTTGTAAATATTTTATTATATCTTTTCATGAGACAACACTGAAGAAATTACACTTTACTATGATGTAAAGTAGTGAGTGTATGGCTTGTATAACAGTATAAATTTGCTGTCCTCTCAAAATAACTCAACACACAACCATTAATGTCTAAACCTCTGGCAACAAAAGTGAGTACACCCCTAAGTGAAACTGTGCAAATTGGGTCCAATTAGCCATTTTCCCTCCCTGGTGTCAGGTGACTCGTTAGTTTCAAGGTCTCAGGTGTGAATGGGGAGCAGGTGTGTTAAATTTGGTGCTATCGCTCTCACTCTCTCATACTGGTCACTGGAAGCTCAACATGGCACCTCATGGCAAAGAACTCTCTGACGATGTGAAAAAAAGAATTGTTGCTATACATAAAGATCGCCTAGGCTATAAAAAGATTGCCAAGACCCTGAAACTGAGCTGCAGTACGGTGGCCAAGACCATACAGCGGTTTAACAGGACAGATTCCACTCAGAACAGGCCTCGCCATGGTCGACCAAAGAAGTTGAGTGCATGTGCTCAGCATCATATCCAGAGGTTGCCTTTGGGAAATAGACGTGTGAGTGCTGCCATCATTGCTAAAGAGGTTGAAGGGGGTGGGAGGGTCAGCCTGTCAGTGCTCAGACCATACGCCACACACTGCTTCAAATGTATCTGCATGGCTGTTGTCCCAGAAGGAAGCCTCTTCTAAAGATAATGCACAAGAAAGCCTGCAAACAGTTTGCTGACGACAAGCAGACTAAGGACATGGATTACTGGAACCGTGTCCTGTGGTCAAGATAAACTTATTTGCCATCACACACGCTTGACACCATCTGAACCAAACCGGTGAGGAGTACAAAGACAAGTGTGTCTTGCCTACAGTCAAGCATGGTGGTGGGAGTTTCATGGTCTGGGGCTGGTCTGGGGCTGCATGAGTGCTGCCAGCACTGGGGAGCTACAGTTCATTGAGGGAACCATGAATGCCAACATGTACTGTGACATACTGAAGCATGATCCACTCCCTTCGAAGACTGGGCAGTATTCCAACATGATAATGACCCCAAACACACCTCCAAAATGACCACTGCTGCTAAAGAAGTTGAGGGTAAAGGTGAAGGACTGGCCAAGCATGTCTGCAGAACTACATCCTATTGAGCATCTATAGGGCATCCACAAATGGAGGGTGGAGGAGCTCAAGGTCTTTAACGTCCACCATCTCTGTGATGTCGTCATGGAGCAGTGGAAGAGGACTCCAGTGGCAACCTGTGAAGCTCTGGTGATCTCCATGCCCAAGAGGGTTAAGGTAGTGCTGGAAAATAATGGTGGCCACACAAAACATTGACACTTTGGGCCCAATTTGGACATTTTCAATTAGGGATGTACTCACTTTTGTTGCCAAGGGTTTAGACGTTAATGGTTGTATGTTGAGTTATTTTGAGGGGACAGCAAATTTACACTGTTATACAAGCTGTACACTCAATACTTTACATTGTAGCAAAGTGTCATTTCTTCAGTTTTGTCACATGAAAAGATATAATAAAATATTTACAAAATGTGAGGGGTGTACTCACTTTTGTGAGATACTGTAGCAAGGAATGAAGCCGTGAGTCATTTTTTGGTCCACAAATCAGGACAAATAGAGACTCTCCAGGCAGCAGCCAGTCTCTTTTTGACTTTTTGTTTTTCATCTTCATTATGCTGGTCAATCAGTTTGTTTATTTAATTTTCTTTGGAACAGTCAGCTTCTTATCCACTGCCTCCATCATACTAACAAAGTTCCCATCTTCCCTCATTCTTAGTTATAAGGAAGAGCTTTTGCAACAAGTTGCCAGCCCTGAGGACACCGGAACAGATTTTTGGCTGGCAAAGAGCGACACATTTTATCACCAGTTAAAACCTTTGCATTAAACCTGTTGGCTATGTCAGCTTCTCAAGCATTTGCAGAGAGTATGTCACAGATAACCTCTCTAGAGGCCGGTAGAATAGAGCAAGGGTCATGTTGACACAAAGCGTTTTCCTTACAATGAATTGAACCAAATAGAAGTGTTTTATTCTCCATTTATTTATAACATAAGAAGATACCTAATATTTGTGGGTTGTGCTTGTGATAGGAGGAATCAATAATTCAACAGCAGTTCTAATTGTCAATTAAATTCATAGCAAAAATGTGCACAAGCCATTAGTATGTGGAACTATAACAACCACCACTTTTTATCAACTCCTCTCTCTCTCTTTGCATTGACAAATTTGACAACAGAGGTAAATATCACACTAATGAAAAAGAAAAATAGAGCAGTAACTGTCAATAAGATGCATATTGTTACTATGAATGCTGTCAATAGCAGTGAATAGTATTTACTGCTATTGACAGCACTTCCCAAGCCTATACGATGGGCCAGATTTATATTACAGCAGACAAGGTACATGCCTAAGCGCCCTTCATAGAAGGGCGCTGTGCAGGTGCCTTCTCTGCCCATTTGCTGAAGTGTCCAGTGTCTTGTGGTGTATTGGCAGGACACCACACACCTCAGCGTAAGGCTGCCCTATACAATGCCTGCCCAGTGCATTGTATAGGGCAACTTTGCATCTGGGTCTTGCCCCTAGAGGAGCCGCAGGAAATCAGCGTAAGACTGCCTGCCCCTCCACAACCTTACACCTGTCCAGTGTGTCCATGATGTGGTGCAAGAAATGTAAATCCAGTCGGGGTAGTGGCTATAGGTGCTCCCTGCTCATGTGTTGTCAATACACTGAATGGTATTCTCTGCTTTAGACAGCAGCACTTCCTATAGCAATAATATTAATCTCACTGCAAGTTAATGGTGTGTTCTTAATGTGATATTTACCTCTGTTGTTAATGCTGAGAGAGAGAGGAATTGATAAAAAGTGGTGATTGTTATGACCCACACACTAATGGCCCGTACACACGATCCGAAAATCGGACGAAAAATCCTGCTTTCAAAGCGATCGTACGATAATTGGATCGTTAGTACAGAGCATTCGAGAGCCGACCATGACAGTTCATCCGATATTATTAGATCGGACAAACACGAAAATTTTTCTCGTACGATACCAGATCGTGCGATTTTCGTTTAATCAGTACAGTTGTCATCCAAAAATACAATACATAGTTACATAGTTAGTCAGGTTGAAAAAAGACACAAGTCCATCCAGTTCAACCAAAAAAAAAAAAAAAATGTATATACATATATATATATATATACATATACACATATACACATACACATATACATACACACACACACACACATACAACCAAATAATCCCATATACAATCCTTCACCCACAGTTGATCCAGGGGAAGGCAAAAAACCCCAGCAAAGCATGGATCCAATTTGCTATAACGGGGGAAAAAATTCCTTCCTGATTCCCCGAGAGGCAATCGGATTCACCCTGGATCAACTTTACCTAAAGATCTTAGAACAAATACCCTACAACACATTACATCACTTCCGATTTTTTATTCTGTCTTTCGAGAATTTTCGTGACTAATTTCGTGACTGCCGATTCGATCTGAGATTAGCATGCAAAAAAAAAAACCAGACTATCTGTCATCCGATTTTCAGATCGTGTGTACGGGCCATAATGGCATTGTAGACCGCACTTATTCTTTGAATGTATCAGAGAATTAGAACTGTTGAAATGTTAAACTGTGAACAGTAAACTGATTCTTATTGTAGAAATAAACATTACCCTAGATTATTGGTTTATTAAGCTGTGCCAGTGGCAGTGTTTGTGCTTGTAGCTGCTGAAATTTTTTGCTGTTTTCGGTTACTTGAACTGTAGCTGTAAATGTGCATGGTAGCAACACAGGCAAAGATTTTCATTTTTTTTTTTTTATATTAACATTACACTTCTGTCAAAAAGGCAATATTCTTGTAATGAAACTTGGTTTTACTTATAGAGACATTATATAACAGCTAAATATGTGTCTGTGCAGTTCGTTCAAACCTTAACACCATAATTAATAACGTTATTACCTTATTACATTATATTATGGAAATTATAGAGAAATGCTTAAATAATGTATTACAATTTAACTAAATCCCTTAGATTTTAGTTGACTAAAATGTATGATAGTTTAGTCTACCAAAATGTACTTGACTAAAATATGACTAAAATTAAAACAGATGACTAAAATATGATTCATACTAAAATGGCATTTTAGTCAAAAGATTATGACTAAAACTAAATCGAAATTAGACATCAAAATTAACACTTCCTGGGGGAATGTACTGGGGCACAGATTGACCTGGGGATATAGTGATTGTACAGAGTGATAGGCTGACCTGGGAGGAATAAGGGAATGTACTGATGGACAGGCTCAGTCTGTCCCCCAGTACACTCCCCTGAATCAGCTTGCTTTTCACTCCTATCTTTTCTCAATACTGGTAATCTGCGTCTATATTCCTACAATTGCCATCTACCTTAAACTGAATTCTAACTGACTGCTCAGATGCATATTTGGTAATTGTGTGCTTGTCACTGTTATTTCACCTACATCTGTAGCCATGTTCACACTATTTTGAGGTTTGTTTAAGCTTTAGGTCTTACCTTATTTATGGCTCCCCTTATCTGCACATATTTTTCCCTTTTTGGCTCTTTTGATCATAGAGTGGAAAGGTCTGCTGTGATGCCTGTGTGCTTAATATTACCCCGTAATTGATTAATTGCTCCAATCCACCCACACTCATCACAGTATAAAACCAAGCTTTGCCTACGGGGGAATGTTTTGCATGGGGTTAGACGTTTCAGAGGGGTTCTTACAAAAAAGTGGGGTTCTTTAAATAAGTGGGCACTTCTGCGCTTGCACAAAGCGCACACTAACAACAAACTACTTTACATAACACCCGACTACAGGTAACCTCATTTCCTAATCCTCACACTTTCCTCTCTGATAGATGCATTCCTTACCTCTCCTTTTCACAATTGCAGCCTCTCTCCTCAAACTATCTTTTCTTCACCCCTCTTCCCCACCCCACAATCTGTACGTATCATCCTCACTTCTCCCCTCTCCCTATTACTGCACTCATCACCTCTTTCTAACTCTATGCCCACATGCTAGCAAAACCAGGATGCTCAAGCATGTCTCCTCATATAAATCATATTATCTTCTGCTTCTCTTAGCCTCTGGTGATATTTCTCCAAACCCTGGGCCTCTCTCATTTAACAACTCCCAACATGCCCATCCCCACCATCCCACACCCTCTGGCAGTTGTCGAGATCTACGCAATTTAATCTCCATTCTCGTTCTTCGCAAAACCAGCCTCCCCCTTTCCTGTGCCCTCTGGAATGCCCGCTCTGTCTGCAACAAGCTCACTGCTGTTCATGACCTATTTGTCAATAATTCCTTTAATCTTCTTGCGATCACCGAAACCTGGCTCCACTAATGCGATTCTCCTTCTCCTGCTTCCCTCTCCTATGATGGTCTTCTCTGGACTCACTCCCCTAGGCCTAATGGACGCAAGGGAGGAAGGGAGGTGGAGTGGGATTCCTCCTATCCCCACAGAGCACCTTTCAAGTTCTTCACTCTCCTCCCTCTCTTTCACTCTCATCATTTGAAGCCCACTGTATACGTCTATTCTCTCCAACCTCCCTAAGAATTGCTGTGCTCTATTGGCCTCCTGGACCACTGTCAGCTTTCCTTGATGAATTTTCTGCCTGGCTACCCTACTTTCTCTCTTCTGAAATTCCCACAATCCTTCTTGGGGACTTCAACATCCCTGTTAACACTAACACTACTGCTACTTCTAAACGTCTTAGTCTACCTTCCTAATTTGCCTGAAGCAATGGGTACAGGCTTCTACTCACACTTGAAACATCCTCAACCTTGTCTTCTCTTATCTATGCGCTCCATGCAACTTCTCCAACAATCCTTTTCCCCTCTCCGACCACCACCTTATTTGTCTCTCTTTCTCCCTGTCTTGCACCACCTTTCCCTCTAATCGCCTAACCGTCACCCATAGAAACCTTCGCCAACTCAACACTTCTCTATTCTGCTACTGACCACCTCTATGAAAAAATCTCCCCCCTGTGCTTCCCCAACCAAGCCACTACCATCTACAATAAATCCCTGTCCTCCATCCTGGAACGAGCTAGCTCCCCTCACCACACACAAAATCAGGCCTTGACCCCTAGAACCCTGGCAAACAGACGACACCAAAAATCTCAAAAAGCATAGCCGCGCCCTTCAGCGTCGGTGGCACAAGACAAAGTCTCTCAAAGACTTCAACCAATACAAATCTGCCCTCCATAAATACAATTCTAGCCTCCATACTGCCAAGCAGACCTATTTTACTACTCTTATTAATACCTTCTCATCCAGTACCCATCAACTCTTCTCTACCTTCAACTCCCTACTTCAACCTCCACCACTTCAGCGCACTAACACACTTACTGCCCAGGAGGTTGCTAATCACTTCAAAAGAAAGATTGACACAATTTGTGATGAAATCTCCACTCTACAGGCATCTTCTCCAGTTAACACCCCGTCTCAACAAGCACAATCGACACTATCCTTATTCAAACCTGCTACTATAAACAAGGTTGCTAAACTCCTTTCTAACGCCCACCTAACCAACTGTCCACTGGACCCTATTCCCTCTCAAATACGCTCACCCTCTGACTCTATCCTACACTCTCTAACTCACATCTTCAACCTCTCCTTCTCTTCTGGCATCTTCCCCAATGCTCTAAAACATGCATTGGTCACCTCCATACTCAAAAAGCCATCCCTGGACCCTACCGATCTTAACAATCTACGCCCTATCTCCTTGCTCCCCTTTTCCTCCAAACTCCTTGAATGCCTATTCTACAACCAACTGAGTGAACACCTTGTTAAGAATAACCTTCTGGACCCCCTTCTATCTGGATTCTGCCTTCAACACTCCACAGAAATTGGTCTTCTTAAACTCTCAAATAACCTACTAACCGCTAAAACCAGTGGACACTACTCTGTACTCCTACTCCTGGAACTTTTGGCTGCCTTTGATACTGTCGACCACCCCCTCCTCCTCAAAAAACTTTACTCCCTCGGTCTCCGTGACTGTGCTCTTCAGTGGCTCTCGTCCTACCTATCCCATCGCACCTTCAGTGTCACGTACAATTCTACCTCCTCCTCTCCTCTTCCTTTCTCTGTCGGGGTCCCTTAAGGTTCTATTCTTGGACCTGTTTTATTTTCAATATACACCTCTTCCCTTGGGCCGGCTGATAGCCTCCCACGGCTTTCAATATAATTTCTACGCTGACGATACCCAAATCTACCTCTCCACCCCCCCCCCGCAACTCACTCCATCAGTCTCCTCACGCATCACAAACTTATTAACATACATATCTGCCTGGATGTCACACCACTTCATCAAACTCAACTTGTCCAAAACCGAACTCATAATATTTCCTCCCCCACATAACATTTACCCTGACTTCTCTGTCAAGTGCAATGGCACAACCATCCACCCATCCCTACATGTCAGGGTGCTTGGTGTTATCCTGGATTCTGAACTCTCCTTTTGGCCCCACATCCAATCACACCCCGGTTTTCCTCTCAAGTCTTAGGTCCTATTGTGGTTCGTGGGACTGTACATCCCTACCCACCTACCAACACGGTAACGTGAACTGTCTCTTCAGTCCCATTTACAATACACCCCCTCCTTTATAATACTCAAGCCAAAACCTGTTCAACTCAAACTACTTCACCACACTGTAGGTCCGTCTATACATACAATTATTCAAACACTACGCACTCCTCTGACTACCTCACTCAACGCCCCCCCCCCACCTCTCCATCTAAACCCATAGCAGTCGCATCTTTAATATAACTTTCGGCACCCTCCGATAGTCGGCCGGGTTCCCTTCTCCACATATAACTTTTATTTTGTCCAGGTTCTTAT
>BLSH010385598.1:455551-470956 GCA_018402905.1 Glandirana rugosa | reverse complement strand
ACATGTACAAGTATATAAGTGGTCCATATAGTGAACTTGGTGTGGAATTATTTACTTTAAGGTCATCACAAAGGACAAGGGGGCACTCTTTACGTCTAGAGGAAAAAAGATTTCATCTACAAATACGGAAAGGTTTCTTCACAGTAAGAGCTGTGAAAATGTGGAATAGACTCCCCCCAGAGGTGGTTTTGGCCAGCACGGTTGATTGCTTTAAAAAAGGCCTGGATTCTTTCCTTAATGTAAATAATATAACTGGGTACTAACATCTTTAGGTAAAGTTGATCCAGGGTGAATCCGATTGCCTCTCGGGGAATCAGGAAGGAATTTTTTCCCCCGTTATAGCAAATTGGATCCATGCTTTGCTGGGGTTTTTTTGCCTTCCTCTGGATCAACTGTGGGTGAAGTATTGTATATGGGATTATTTGGTTGTATGTGTATATGTGTATATATATATATGTATATGTATGTATATATGTGTATATATATATATATTTTTTTTTTTGGTTGAACTGGATGGACTTGTGTCTTTTTTCAACCTGACTAACTATGTAACTATGTAACTATGTAACTATATAATACTCTTTGGTGGTGGATTGCACTAATATTGGTGTATGTGCTGCATTTAGCTTCAGCTAAATGGTCTCTGTAATGGTCTCTGCTGTGAGACAAAGACTTCCCTTTTCACACCCCGAACAAAACTGAGTTCAGCTGAGTTATTGAATACAAAGCGTCCTCTGATTGGCCTGAGTCAGAGAGCATCACATTATCAGCCTGCACCTTTGACTTAGCCAATCAGAGGAAGCTTTGTATTCATTCACAGAATGCAAAGCTGCCTATGAATGGCTGAGCATCGCTCAAAACCGTTTTGTTTCGAGTGAAAGACAGGAAGTCTTTGTCTCACAGACGGAACCCAGCACTGTGTCCTGTATGTAAGCTACATGCAGTACATACAGAGACCATACAGAGATACTACAGCGCTTAGTGAAGCAAATAGTTTGGACAAAATTAACTATTTAAAGTAACAGAAAACATGGAAATCAGCTTTAAATCAAACGTGTACTTTGCCCACATATAGAAAAACCTTAAGATTCCTGTGCAAGTTTCAACTTTTTGACCTGTTCAAAACTGAACAAGCTTCTCCCTGGCCCCCTTGTAGCAGCACTGGCAATTGGCCATTCAAGAGCCAGGGCAAGTGGGACCAGGTAAGCAGGGGAGCACCATACAGTGCATGGTTTGCAAACGACCTGTTACTTTACCTATTAGGATAAATATATGCATTACCTTCCAAATAAAGTTTGGGGGAAAAAAATAAAAATACATTTTCTGTGCCCCCAGGGGTTAAATGCTCTCTCCCCACTCTTCTTCCTGGTGCTGCAGCTTGTTGGTGGTCCCTTTGCTGTCCTCACATGCAATGCAGGTCTTTTGACTTTGCAATGTACTTGATGACCTAAGCATGCAGCCACTGGCTAGGAGCACCTTGGAGAAGAGACTTTGAGGTTTATTTACTAAAGGGAAATCCACTTTTTCCACAAGTGCACTTGTGGTGCAAAGTGGATTTGCCTTTAGTAAATCAACAACTTTATGTAGTCACATAGCATGGGGGAGACTTTGAGAATGAGAATAATTAAAAGTACCTCTTCCTGATACCCCAGGCAAAAACAAGCATGTAACCCTTTTTTTCTTTTCCCAGGAGTTAAGCTTTATCTATCTGCAAAGGGATTTGGCAATCTCTGGTGCATATGGGTAGAGAACATTTGTAATATATTACCATAAATCCAGCAAATTCCCACTAATTCCAGCACTGCAGCAAAGAGAAGGGCCCATCCTCCGCAGAAGTAGTCAATCATGTTTACCCAGAAAATTCCTGACTGGAGAAAAAAGCAAGAATTAATATAAACGTGTTAAAAAATAACTATTAAAAATAATTAAGTATAGTTTGCAAATGTGACTGTATGTTAACGTGGGGTCAGGCAACTGTCCTGGGAACTAAAAACTTTTTTAATGAAAATTGTAACTAAAAACCTTCATTAACCACCTCAATATTGCACCATAGCTGAAAGACAACTACAACATGGCTCTCTATTTCTGGAAGGAGGTCCAAGGATGTTCTCCCAGAACACGCCCCCTGCATGCATTCCATTCCTCACGTAATGCCACTGTGTGAGGAAAGGAGAGCTGAAAAACTGGCAAGGCTGACAGGGCGCATTTACACTGATAATCAGGGCACTGATCAGCAGCGTCTTCATCAGTGCAGCCTTGTCAGTACCTCTTTATCAGTGCCCACCAGTGCAGCTTACCAGTGCCCATACGTAATACCTCATCAGTGCCCATCAGTGCCACCTCATCAGTGCTGCCTCATAAGTGCCCATCAGTGCATCCTCACCAGTGCACATCAGTGTAGCCTCACCAGTGCCCATCAGCGCAGCCTCAATGGTGCCCATCAGTGTACATTAGTTCAGCCTCATCAGTGTCCATCAGTGCAGCCTCATCAAAGAACATTAGTGAACAAAAAAAATTACTTATTTGTAAAATTTTATAACAGAAAGTAAGAAAAATTTTCTGTATTTTTTAGTAAACTTGTGCATGGCTGAAAAATGTGTTTGTTTTTGTTCCGTTTGTTTCTTTATTTTTTTGGAAATTTGCAATTCTTCAGAAATTCACGGTAATTCAGCAGTTCGTTAATTGTGGCAATTGCGGTGATTAGAAAATTCGGCAATCGGAACAGCCAAAAATCTGAAATTCGAGAATTCGGAAATCCGAAAATTTGAAAATAACAAAGAACATTTGAAATAATAACTAACTAATAAATAACTATTAAATTCAAGGTATTGAAATATCCTCGAAAATATGGCTGTTAGTGATAAATTTCATATTTAAGTTCACTAACAGTCAAATTTTCAAGGAAATTCCAATACCTATAATTTAATAGTTATTTATTATTATTTCAAATGTTCTTTCTTATTTCCGAATTCCTGAAATTCGGACATTCGGAAATAAGAAAGAACATTTGAAATAATAATAAACAACTATTAAATTATAGGTACTGAAATTTCCTTGAAAATTTGGCTGTTAGTGAACTTAAATATGAAATGTAATAAATGTCATTTTTAAGTTCACTAACAGCCACATTTTCAAGGAAATTCCAATACCTATTATTTAATAGTTATTTATTATTATTTCAAATTTTCTTTCTTATTTCCGAATTTCGGAAATTCAAAAATAAGAAAGAACATTTGAAATAATAACTAACTAATAAATTATTAGTTAGTTGTTATTTCAAATGTTCTTTCTTATTTCCAAATGTCAGAAATTCGGAAATAAGAAAGAACATTTGAAATAATAATACATAACTATTAAATTATAGGTATTGGAATTCCCTTGAAAATTTGGTTGTTGGTGTACCTAAATATGACATTTATCACTAACAGCCATGTTTTCAAGGAAATTCCAATACCTATAATTTTTAGTTATTTATTAGTTAGTTATTTCAAATGTTCTGTGTTATGTTCAAATCTTCAGATTTCCAAATTTCCGAATTTTCGAATTTCAGATTTTCGGCTGTTCCGATTGCAGAATTTCTGAATTACCGCAATTTCCGAATTAGCGCGAATCACCACAATTGCAGAATTACTGCAAATTTCTGAATGACCGCAATTGCCAAATTACCGCGAATTAGCTTAATTGCCAAATTACCGCAATTGTCAAATTACCGCAAATTACCACAATTGCAGAATTACCACAAATTTCCGAATTACCGCAATTGCAGAAATACCGCAAATTTCCGAATTAACGAAATTTCCACAATTGCCGAATTCGCGTTTTCGGATTGCCAAATTTTCAAATCAGAAAACGAAAATTCGGAACAATTCATAAATTTGAAATTCGTCTGAACTGCCGAATTTCGCAAAATTCGGTAGAAACGAAATTTGGAACGAAACAAATTGCACAAAGCCTATTTTTTAGTTTGTTTAGCAACAAATAAAAGACCCAGTAGTAATTAAATATCGCCACAAGAAAGCTCTGCCTCAAAAAAAAATAAAAATTTCATATGGGTACAGTGTTGCATAACCGCGCAATTGTCATTGGCAGGGAGGGGGTGAAAGCCCCCTTTATTGAAGTGGTTAAAGCAGAACTTCACTCCCTCAATCATCATGAACTATTTATGATCCTTTTGCAGTTAGCATTAGTAAATAGATAGAAAAGTATATCATATTTACTTATTTTAAACTTTTTTTTTACATTTCTTCTGTTACTTCCTGGTTTTCCAGGGGCACCCACCTGCCTGCATGCCTGAGCTAAGGGCAGAGTGATTCCAGGAACTAAATGCTACAGGGGGTGTTTTCCAAAATGATTTCTCAGCAAACTAAAGCATGGAGACATAGATGAAATGGGTGAGTTTATTTTGAATATTAAAAATGAATTAAATAGCATTTTTGGTCTGTGGTGCTCAGATTAAGTGTAGTTCCACTTTAAGTCATGATATGAAAGATATTATTATAGATCTATGTAGCATGAAGTGTGAGTGTAGCATTTCCAGGTATTTATTACCGTTTCCCACAGAGATCACAGTACTCCCCGTGACTGTGCCTTAATTTTCCATTCTTGCACAAAGGCCAGATAAATATCTATTTAGGCACCACCTAGTGTCAACATTTACACACTAAAACAAGATACTGGCCCAAAGATAACACAATCATTTATACACTGGTGCCTGCAGGGGTGCCTTAAAGTGTATGCAATCTAAATTATTATTTCAGTTTACTTGCCATTGTTTTCCTGTAAACAGATTTCTCAAAGTGGTTAAAGCGGAACTTTGCCCATAGCAACTTTATAAAAAAAGAATGTTCTTTAGCAAGGAACATACATTCCACATTAAGGCCTCATGCACACAGGACGTTAAAAAACACATCCTAAAAACATCAGTCGCTTATCACTGATTTTTCAGCTTTTATTAGCGTTATATTACCGGTGCTTTTGCACGTTTTTTTCATGGTTTTAAAGGGCCAGCATTTTTTTCCTCAATTGATCTAAAATGTCCAAAAACGTTGGGGCCAGCGTTTAGCCGTGTTTTTGAACGTTTTTGCGCGTTTGCACGTTTTTACAGCTGAAAAACGTCTCTCAGAACCCTCTGGTCTTGTTTTTTTTTTACAGCTCAAAAACGTCCCAGCCAAAAACAGTTGATAACAGCCAGGACACATAGGATAACATGATGGAGGGTTTATTGACTGTAGTGAAAAAGTCTGCACCTAAAAACAGTCAAAAAACATCCTGTGTGCATGAGGCCTCCAAAATTAGTGTGTGCTGTAAATTACCTCCAGCATTGCTCCTGTTTCTTCTTGCTGGAGGCTGCCATTTTGCTGAAGCCCAGAGCCCCAGCAGTGAACCATAAAGTGGAATTAAACCCATTGATTTTAACTGTTTCAAATGAGTTACATTCCTGGAATGCGGGGATGGCTAACTGTCACATTTGCTTGTGTCGTCAACCAAACTTTCAAACCATCAAATGGCTGGTGTTATAACTGATCACATGTGCAGACCATGGCAGTTGCAAATAACAGAATCCGCTTCCTTGACTGTAAGGCCTCATACACACGGGCGTATATAAAAAAATAAACAAAAAGTCGGGCCCGACGTCAAGGAAAAAAAGGCGACGTTTTTCGGTGTTATGTATTGACGTTTTTCGGCGTTAGTGAGCGTCGGCGTCAATAGGCGTCAATAGGCGTTTTTTAAAACAAAATCATCCCTCTGCTATTTTTCAAACTAAAAACGTCGGCGTCAAAAAACGCCGGAAAACGCCGGTATAATAATAGGTGGCATATGGTGGCATATGTTGGCGTTTCTTGGCATATTCTGGCGTCGGCGTCAAAAAACGTCAAAATGTTACAGCCTCAGAACGCGATGGCCATGGGTTCTACTTTCTGCTCACTAACGCCGACGCCACCTACAGCTCAGAAACGCCGACGTTTTTATGGGGCCATTGACTAACATGGAGAGCTGCAAAAAACGCCAGAAAACGCCGGCGTCAAAAAACGTCCGTGTGTATGAGGCCTTAAGGATAGGTTTACTTCTGCTTAAAGGCAGTCAGCAGATCGGCCTCTACATATTCAGCAGTGCCTCAAAATTGAGAACAACTGAGCATGTGCAGGGCAGGGTGAGACAACTGAGCATGTGCAGGGCAGGGTGAGACAGCATATTACTGGATTTTAACCATTTAAGGACCGAAAGGATTTCCCACCTTAGGGCCAGAGCACTTTTTGCGATTCGGCACTGCGTCACTTTAACTGACAATTGCGCGGTCGTGCAACGTTGTACCCAAACAAAATTTGCATGCTTTTTTTCCCACAAATAGAGCTTTCTTCTGGTGGTATTTGATCACCTCTGTGTCATTTTTGATTGCCGCTATAAACAAAAGAAGAGCGACAATTTTGCAAAAAAACCCACATTTCTTACTTTTTGCTAAAATACAAATCCAAAAAAAAAAAATATAAAAAAACATTTTTTTTCCATCGGTTTTGGCCGATTTATATTCTTCCTCATATTTTTGGTAAAAAAAAATCACAATCGGCGTTTATTGATTGGTTTGCACAAAAGTGGTCGCGTTTACCGATAATGAGAATTTATTTCTGGGGTTTTTATTTATTTTTTATTTTTTACTAGTAATGGCGGCAATCTGCGATTTTTAGCGCTACTACGATATTGCAGCAGACATATCGGACCATTTTGACACTCCAGGTTAACCCCTTCACTGTCAATGGCATTTACACAGTAATCAGTGCATTTTTATAGCACTGATCGCTGTATAAGTGCCAATGGTCCCAAAAAAGTGTCAAAATGGTCCAACATGTCCTCCGCAATATCGCAGTACTGCTAAAAATTGCAGATCGCCACCATTACTAGTAAAAAATAAAAAAAATAGAAACCCCAGAAATTAATTCTCATCATCCTCAACCGTGACAACTTTTGCGTAAACCAATCAATAAACGCGGATTGCGATTTTTTTCACCAAAAATATCAGGAAGAATATAAATCGGCCAAAACCGATGAAAAAAATGTTTTTTTATATTTTTTTTTTTGGATTTGTATTTTAGCAAAAAGTAAGAAATTAGGGTTTTTTTTGCAAAATTGTCGCTCTTCTTTTGTTTATAGCAGCGATCAGAAATAATGCAGAGATGATCAAATACCACCAAAAAGAAAGCTCTATTTGTGGAAAAAAAAGGACGCAAATTTTGTTTGGGTACAACGTCGCACGACCGTGCAATTGTCAGTTAAAGTGACGCAGTGCCAAATCGCAAAAAGTGCTCTGGTCCTTAAGTGGGAAATCCTTCAAGGGCTGAAGTGGTTAAAGCTTCTTACCTGCCTGTCTGCATTGTACACTGAGCTGTGCACATGCAGCTCAATGTACAATTTCAGCATCTGCCAAGATGAATGAACCTCCACGTATGTGCAGAAGTGATGTCAACTCAGTCCAGCCAATCAAAAGGGTCAAAGTTCCGATCCCGGAAGAAGAGCATTTTTAGGTAAAGATCTTTGCAGGCAGGATTTATTTTTTGTTGAACCATTTATTGTTGTTGTGAATGTTCTGTGGTCCAGCTGAATTGTGACTTCCTTTGCAACAAATGACATGGGGAGAACTGGATGGTACAAGGGAGATCAGTGATACAACAACGGCTATACCTGAGTTACACAGACCAATCCAAGAAGAAACAGCACAGAACAGCAGCATGTTGTGATAATACCCCGTCTTTTCTTCATGACATTAGGAAATGCATCTTGTATGGATGTTGTTATGGTTTCTGCAAGAGAATATAAACTTGTTAAATGTCTAGAGTCTGAGGGCAGGACATCACGTGCAATCAGTGATTATCAGAACACAAAGAAGGCACTTCTAAGTGCAATAAAACCAAGACTTTAATAGCCCAAAGGATGATTAAAAACACTTACAGGAATTTAATAGTATACAGGCCCATCAGTAAGCATGTGACGTCACGTCATGTCACGTTTCCTATGAGATGTGGCAGCAACAGCATGTATTCTAGCCAACCAACGGTGAGGAGCTGCGTGACAGAACCCGGGAGGAGCAGCCACAATGCCAGGAGCAGTATGGAATGTGGGTACCTGGATGTGACGGGTTTCACGCTGGTCCTGGAAGCGTGGCTGCTCTTCCGGGATTCTGTCACGCAGCTCCTTACCGCTGGTCAGCTGGAATACATGCTGCCACATTTCATAGGAATATCTCCCACGTGACGTCACATGGTTACTGATGAGCCTGTATACTATTAAATTCCTGTAAGCGTTTTTAATCATCCTTTGGGCTATTAAAGTCTTGGTTTTATTGCACTTAGGAGCACCTTCTTTGTGTTGTGCTTTATTAGAGTTTGCTTCCCTCTTTTGGAGTGCTGCTGAGATGCTATTCAAGACTTCTGCCTCCTGTCCCATCTCCTGCTAGGGATACATTGTGAACTTTTAACCCATAGAGCAGGCTTTCTCAACCTTTTAACCCTAGAGGAACCCCAAAAATCATTTTCATGTCTCGAGGAACCCTTACTAAAACCATCAATAGAAACAATGTCCCTTATATTGGTGGTCAATAGGAAGAATGTCCCCTTTTATTGATGGTCAATAGGAAGAATGTCCCCTTTTATTGATGGTCAATAGGAAGAATGTCCCCTTATATTGATGGTCAATAGGAAGAATGTCCCCTTAAAGTGGTGCTCAGAATGCCACTCTTAAAGACAGCTAAAAATATATTTGGTGTCATGCTGCTGGCTTTGCCAAGTGGTGCTGAACCTTGAACTCTGTAGGCATCATCAGATAGGTGGTTCATCAGCCACAGCTCCAGAAACCCCTAGCAACCTCTGGAGGAACCCTGGTTGAGAATGGATGCCATAGAGGGGTCACCTTATCCAGAGTGCCCTATATTATTCTTGTTTCTTCAGTGATCATCAACTCTGCCTTAAAGCACCAGGTTCTGGGCACTATGCTCCCAGTCGAGACAATGAGGCTTGTTTACTAAAGCTTGTGTGAATATCCACATCGATTTTCAATCTTGTGAAAAGAAAACATACTTATTTCTTCTGTACTTAAATTAATAATTGAAGTGAGATTCTCAAATCCATTGGCAAATCAGCCCGAATATCTGCATGGATAGTATGTCCTCCCCATGTTTCCCTGTATGTTCTTATTTTTATTTTAAAAGCAAGAAGGTTAATGGTTGTAAGGCCTACAAGCCAAGGACAGGGAAGTTTAATGTTAAGGGCTCACATTAAGTGCTATGGTGAGGGCGAGGATTAAAGTACAGTGCCTTGAAAAAGTATTCATACCCCTTGACATTTTCCACATTTTGTCATGTTACAACCAAAAACGTAAATGTATTTTATTGGGATTTTGTGTGATAGACCAACACAAAGTGTTGTGAAGTGGAAGGAAAATGATAACTAGTTTTCAACATGTTTTATAAGTAAATATCTGAAAAGTGTGGCATGCATTTGTATTAAGCCCCCTTTACTCTGATACCCCTAACTAAAATCTAGTAAAACCAATTGCCCTCAGAAGTCACCTAATTAGTAAATAGAGTCCATATACATACAGCTGTGAAGCCCTCAGAGATGTGTTAGAAAACCTTAGTGAACAAACAGCATAATAAAGGCCAAGGAACACACCAGACAGGTCAGGGATAAAGTTGTGGAGAAGATTAAAGCAGGGTTAGGTTATAAAAAAAAATATTCCAAGCTTTGAACATCTCATGGAGCACTGTTCAATACATCATCCAAAAATAGAAAGAGTATGTCACAACTAAAAACCTACCAAGACATGACCATCCACCTAAACTGACAGGCCGGGCAAGAAGAACATTAATCAGAGAAGCAGCCAAGAGGCCCATGGTAACTCTGGAGGAACTGCAGAGATCCACAGCTCAGGTGGGAGAATCTGTCCACAGGACAACTATTAGTCATGCACTCCACAAATCTGGCCTTTATGGAAGAGTGGCAAGGAGAAAGCCATTGTTGAAAAAAGTCATAAGAAGTCCCATTTGCACTTTGCCAGCAGCCATGTGGGGGACACAGCACACATGTGGAAGAAGGTGCTCTGGTCAGAGGACACCAAAATTGAACTTTTTGGCCTAAAAGCAAAACGCTATGTGTGGCGGAAAACTAACACTGCACATCACCCTGCGATTGACACCATGCACATCTCTGGACTCTGCCTTTCACTTCCTACTAAGGGTAATAGATGTTTTTCTATTTATGATTCATATGTACTATTCCTCACCTCATCCCCCTTCTATGGTGAGACACTCACCTGCTTTCACATGTTCTTTGGTCTTTTTTTTTTTTGCGTCCTATGGTAATGGCATATATATCTTCCTTAATCATCTATGGTGTAGTCACTTTGCTGATGTACTTTATTTTATACTTTTTTCACAAAAGCTCTATGAGCCTTTACTCGGCACTTGCTGCAACCACAGTTACTTATTGGGGATGACATCTCTATTTATGCTCACTGCTTGTTCTCTGTTCACCACTGTGTCGTCGTGTGTATCGCCACCTCAGTTTCCCGGGATAATGTTTCCATAGTGCCTCCAGCCACTAATACTACCCCTGTTGTTGAACATTGTAGCCTATTTTTAAGTAAGAGTGCTCGGATTAAGTTATGGTTCCCCCTCTTTCTGTTATTTTAGCTATTATATTATTTGGCATTTATATCTCATTACAGACATACTTATGTTGCATTTTGCTCCTGATGAATGGAAGTTATCCACAAAACGTACGTAGAGCTATCTATCGATTTATCATCACAACTATTATGTGTCCACAATGAAACTACCTTGAAGAATCTAGAATCAATCTTTATAATACCATGTGTGCAATTTATCATGTCTATATGCAGCTTGGGCTACATTCAATACATTTTTTAATATACCATGTACCATGCAGGAACATTTTTATGTGTGTGTGTATATGTATTTATTTTATATTATATATTATATGCAATTTATTGTCCCATTGCATTCCTATGCACCAGTAGTCTCCTTAGCGGTTATCCCAAGTGTGGCTCGGGGTGTGTTTTCATTACCAAAAGTGGTAACCCCGAGCCACACTCGGGATTGCATCGCTGGATCCAGGCAGCGTTACTAACCTTGCCCCCTGGATCCTGCGATGCCCCCCCCCCCCGTTGTGTCATCTGGCAGAATCTTCACCCGATACCTCTGGGAATCCAGGCTCCGTTCCCTGCGAGTGTCGTGCCGCATGGGGGCGGAGCCCTGCGGCAAATTCAAAAAGTGAAACACACACAACACATACAGTACACTGTAATCTGTAAGATTACCTTACTGTATCAAATCATTTCACATCCCTTTTGTCTGTAGTGCTTTGTCCAGTGCCCTGCACGCACTTTTATATTATATATGTCATTCTTTCTGCCTGGAAACTTGAGAATGTCCATGGCATCCAAAAAGTGTCCCTTTACATCAAAAGCGGTTTTTGACCAGCTAGAAAACAGCCATAGTAAATAAGAATCACTTGTAGAATTGAGTGATACTGATTTGTGGGGAAATTTATCATCAGACACTGAAAGTGACGACAGCGACAATTCTGCAACTGAGCAAATTTCAGTGTTTTGATTTGATTACATTATTGAATACATTTTATTATTATTATATTATTATTATATTCATATTTTTGATAATTATTTATAGTTATGTATTATATTATAATTCATGATTTCGTTGTTTCAAACTTTATCATACCCGGATGTCTACTAGACTCTTGCTTGGACAGATTTAAGTGAGTTATTCCTAAGAATTACAGGCCTACAATATAAAACTCCAAATTTCTATGCGAAAAAGTTTACCGCTTTGAGACGCAATAATCTAACATAATCATACTGCCAGGGAGGTTGAATAACATATACTAATTGATTCAGTTGGTTTTGGTTGTGTGCTTCATACAAAGTCTTAACATTTCCCCCCCCATCTCCCCTTTTCGTCCATATGATTTAGGGATGGAGACACACAAACTCTGTAGCAGTTGTTGTCTCATATAAAGTCCCAAACTTTTTAATTTTATTTCATGTAACACTGCACATCACCCCGAACACACCATCCCCACCGTGAAACATGGTGGTGGCAGCATTATGTTGCAGGGATGCTTTTCTTCAGCAGGGACAGGGAAGCTGGTCAAAGTTGATGGGAAGATGGATAGAGCCAAATACAGGGCAATCTGGGGCATTGGTTAACCTTCCAACATACAGCCAGAGCTTCAATGGAATGGTTTAGATCAAAGCATATTGTCAGAGATCGTTCCAGCAGCACAGGTTTTCTCCATTGGCACGGAGGTATGCGCCAGTGCGCATGCGCGGAAGAGCTAGAACTAACGGAATGTCCCGTGGGCTCCGAACGTTAGTGCGCACGCGCGCATGTTCGGTCATACGCAATGCGGCAGGCATTGGCGCCCAAAGCCCTATTTAAACCCGTGCAGAAGAGACATTAGTTGCTGGATTATCTTCAGCTTCCTGCTGTGCTCGCTTACCTGTTCCTGATCTTGATCCTGATTTGTGGCTTTGACCCTCGGCTTGTCTGACTACTCTGCATCTCAGCCTTACCGGTGTTTGACCCTCGGCTTGGCTTTTACTCCGCTTCGGATCTTCCCATTAACCAGACATCTGACTCTGCCTGACTTCCTGTGTATGACCCCCGGCTCAGCTTAGATCCTGATTCCAGTTCTTCCTGCACTGTCTTCAAGTGTTCCAGCCTTTCCAGGGGACTCCTGCCCAGCTGCTTATCCTGGTCCCGGCAGAACCTTCCGAGTGACTACGCACCTGGCCAGCGCTACTGGTAACCCCTGCCTCTCTGGGCATAGCTCCCCCTGTTTCATCCTCAGGGAGGTGCTCTGCGCTTAGCTGCAAGGGAAGCCCTCTCAGCACTTTGACCTCCAACCAGGTAACTGACAGTATAATCCAGCCATGTCAGAGGTCAACAGAGGCGCTTCCCCACTCGAGGCTCTGTGCCAGCAGATGACAGCTCTCACCCAGGCGGTGACAGGACTTCAGAGAGATTATTCCCAGTTAGAGGAACGTCTTCAACACCTGCCCATCTCTCCTGCGGCACCAGCTCCAGTTCAATCAGCTCAAGCCACCGCTACAGTTGTTCCATCTCCTGAACCAAGGGTCCCCACACCTGAACGCTTCAAGGGGGACCGAAGGAAATTCAGGGCCTTTAAGAACGCTTGCCAGATCTACCTGACCCTGCAACCACTGACTTTTTTCCAAGAGACTGTTAAAGTGGGATTTATTATTTCATTACTATCTGATGAACCCCAATCCTGGGCCCACCATCTTCTGGAACAAAGAGATCCTGCCATCACCTCAGTAGAGGCATTCTTTAAGGCCATGTCTGCGCTATACGAAGACCCCCAGCGCACTGCTACAGCAGAATCTGCCCTGCATTCCCTGAGACAAGGGGGGCGCACGGTGGAGGACTATACGGTGGATTTCTGCCTTTGGGCCGCTGATACCCAATGGAATGAGGCCGCTCTCAGACATCAATTCCGGCTAGGACTTACGGAGACCCTCAAGGATGAGTTAGCACGGGTTCAAGCTCCTGCTACCCTAGAGGCACTTATCCAACTCTCCATCCAGCTGGATAGACGATTCCGGGAGCAACGAGCAGAGCGCTATCTAACACCTCGGCTGACTAACACACCTTCTGGGGTCCCTTTGGTTCCAGTACCTGTTTCCGTACAACCCGCTATCAGCCATCCGGAGAATAGGTCCAGGCAGCCAGGCCTGGTCCGCCCATCCCTGATGCCCAAGGAGAGACGTCGCCGCCAAGTGGCCAACCTCTGCTTCTACTGTGGAGAGAACGGACATTTTATAACTAACTGCCCTGTCAGACCAAGCAAAGTTGCTTGTCCAAATTCCATGCACCTGCAGGTTGCAGGAGCCTCACCCACCCACCTGGTTCTGCATACCTCCTTACGGGTGGCCGAAGGGGAGGTTCAAGTTCCGGCGATCGTGGACTCCGGGGCATGCAGCTGCTTTATGGACTCTGCCCTAGTAAAGAGACTTTGTGTACCTACCCTGCTTAAGAAGCATAATCTTGAAGTCCATTTGGCTGATGGAACTATTCCTATGTCTGGGCCTGTAACTCAAGAGACTGTACCTGTACTTACGTCAACAGCCTCCGGCCACAAGAAGTTCCTGCGTTTTGACGTCCTTGGCTCTCCTTTATTCCCAGTAATCCTGGGGATGCCATGGTTACGGGCCCACAACCCTCAGATCAATTGGAAGAAAGGGGAGATCATCTTCCAATCAACCTACTGCCAGGAATCCTGTCTTGTTCCGGAAACAGACTCCCCAACCAGCTGTCTTACAGTCCAGCCAGCTCTTACTGACGCCAGCCAGGCAATTCCCACGAGTTATCACGAGTTCCTGGATGTCTTCGACAAGAAGAAAGCGGATGTGCTACCCCCTCATCGTCCGTATGATTGCCCAATTGAACTCTTGCCAGGGGCTGAAATTCCTTTTGGGCGGATTTTTCCGCTATCAGAAACTGAACTGGAGGCTTTGCGCCAATACCTGGATGAAAACCTGGAAAAGGGGTTTATTCGCCCCTCTTCTTCCCCAGCTGGTGCAGGAATCTTTTTTGTGCAGAAGAAGGATCACAGCTTGAGACCCTGTGTGGACTATAGGGAACTTAATAAAATCACGATCAAGAATCGTTATCCTCTGCCTCTTGTCCCTGAACTGTTTCAAAGATTCCGCGATGCCCGAATCTTCACCAAATTGGACTTGAGAGGGGCATACAACTTGGTACGGATTCGAGAAGGGGATGAGTGGAAAACAGCATTTCGAACCCGTTTTGGACATTTTGAATACTTTGTCATGCCTTTTGGTCTATGCAACGCCCCAGCCACTTTTCAGCATTTCGTGAATGACATCTTCAGAGAATTTCTTGACCATTTCCTGATCGTCTATCTAGATGATATTCTGATCTTCTCCACTTCCTTGGAATTGCACAGATCCCACGTTAAGAAGGTCTTACTCACCTTAAGGAAGCATGGACTATATGCGAAAGCTGAAAAGTGTGATTTCGAAAAGACCACTATCCACTTTTTACCGACTGTGAAAGACCCCTAGGTACCGGTGGGGTAGGTACCTGTACTGATCCGGGTTTTTCACCTATCACCAGAAAAGCTTTAGTGTGAAAAGTCGAAAGCGTATATCAGGTACGAAGGAATTCCACTCATTCTGGAAGAATTGCACCCTAGACACGTTAAGGTTCCTTCACCTCTTCTAGTCTTATAGTAGATCTATCTGCTAGTCCTTTACCAGTTCTTTAAGAGACTTCTACAGTAAGTGCTTTACGACTTTTCACCGACCCCGCAACGTATCTGGTTTTCCGTACTG
>BLSH010385598.1:375925-389627 GCA_018402905.1 Glandirana rugosa | reverse complement strand
AGGTGGGGAAACTTTGCAGCCAGAACCACAGGTTGGGGCACTTTGCAGCCAATAACACAGATGGGGGAACTTTTGCAGCCAGTATCACAGGTGGGGCACTTTGTAGCCAATAACACAGGTGGGGGCACTTTGCAGCCAATAACACAGGTGGGGGCACTTTTGCTGCCAGTATCACAGGTGGGGGCACTTTGCAGCCAGTATCACAGGTGGGGGCACTTTGCAGCCAGTTACACAGGTGAGGTACATTGCAGAGACCCCCCCGAAGTCGAGGCAAGTCCTGCACTTACCCCATCTATTAGGCAGGCAGGAATGTTGCAGACTTCAGCATGCGGAGAGCGGCTGTTGGTCTGCAAAGTTGGGCATGCGGAGAGCGGCTGTCCCCATCAGTCCAGCAGTCACTGATCAATGTCTCTGTGGGAGCGGGAGTCACGTCTGCCACCACATTGATCCACCCCTGTCCACCGCTTTCAATCACACTGAGCCACAGGCTCAGGGCAGCCAATCAGACTATGTGTGTGTGCCTACACACATACATATTCTTTAATGGCTGACCAATAGGCTCACTACTTGGCTGTCAAGGAGCTGGAAAAAAAAAGACAATGTACCGGCGCCACTTGTTTTTTTTACTTTTTAGCTGGTGGTGAGGCGCCACCCAAGCGCCCCTTATACACCAGCTGCCACTGTGTACTGAAGTATAAATGAAAGCAAAATGGCTAAAAGTGATAAAAACGTACACACTGGTGGTTCCATGAAATGGGTCAGATTTTGAAGATGGAATGTTAAAAGTAAGAAATGTTTCTACTGTACCTGACTTGTAATAGATCACACCTGAGATCAGTGGCGGCCGCTCCATAAGGGGCGCCACCCCCCATCCATGCGTCTAGCCCCCTAATCTACATGTAGGGAGCTGGACTCATGGATTTCAATGGGGGGGGGGTTTAAGCATGTGATTAGAGCCAGAGGTTCCAAAAAAGGGTGGGCTCGGGGTACATAAAACTGCGCCCTGAGCACACCCTTTTGTGGGGCAATAGCGAATGAACATTTGCTATTGACACACTGATCTCCCTCCTGGCCAATCAGGAAGCCCCTATTGGGGGGGTGGCGGGTGATCCCCACCATTCATCTCCCACAGTGGGGGGGGGGGTGGCGGGTTATCAGCACTGCTTTGCCCCCATGGCGGGGGGCTTGGCAGTTTTAGGCTTGGCAGTTTTATTGATCACCGCCGTTCATCTCTCAAGGGGGGTGATATTAGTTTGTGCCCCCACAATTTTGAGCACCAGCCGCCACTGCCGAGAGATTATTTTTTTGATCCTGCATTAACGTTAAAGCTAATGATGCATTAAAGTTAAAGTTTTGATGTGTTCTTTAAACTAGTTAACTGTATGTTTGAATTATATAAAAACACTAACTAAGAACGTAAATTGGTTATTCAGTGTAAGCCAAATAACTCTCTATAGGCTTCTATGTGAATGAGAGAGTATGCAATAGTTTTGAATGTATTATCTTTATTTGTTACAGTACATTCCAAACTTACATAGTTACATAGTCAGGTTGAAAAAATACGCAAGTCCATCTAGTTCAACCCATAAAAGCCAAAAAAAACACAATCCTACACCCACAGTTGATCCAGAGGAAGGCAAAAAACCCCCAGCAAAGCATGATCCAATTTTCTGCAGCAGGGGAAAGATATTCCTTCCTGATCCCCTGAGAGGCAATTGGATATTCCCTGGATCAACTTTACCTATAAATGTTAATGTCCAGTTATATTATGTACATTTAGGATTCTAAGGTACTCTTGTTATTCTAAGGGTTTGGTCACATCATATCCATGGAGCTGCGTTGATCTACACATGTCAATGCAGACTCAGCGCAAGAGCACATAGAAAACAACTGTTTTCAATGTGACCTGTTCACATTATAATGCTGCGTTTAGCAGCGGTGAATAAACATACAGCATGCCTGCAATGCAACAGCATGCCGCTACACTCTGCGGTGCATAGACTTGAATGAAATGCCATTTTGTGACACTTAAATAAAGTTAAAAAAAAGAAAAAGAATAATAATAATAATGAGATGTGTTGTAACAACGTAATGTGCCGCCCCTCACTGCCCCTACACAACACACCAATGAAAAAGCAATGCAGCCTGATGTGACCGAGCCCAAAGTAAACACAGGCTACAGTTACAATTCGTTCTTTAGTAAATCATCCCCTAATGTCAAACCTACTTGCCTTCTCTAGGTACCTAGGAAAGAAAGTGTAAGAGAAGAGGGTAAACAGTTCTATGATAAAACAATACACAAAGTAACACAAGATGTGTTTGGTTAGTAGTCTTTGGTAGTCTTTGGTTAGTTAAAAAAGGAAACTGAAAACAAATAACTATTCATTGCCAGAGGTATGCTATTAATGTCTATACAGTAAGGCTATTCAAGAATGTTTAAATGTGAACATTAGGTAGCTCTTAAGAGTTAAATATTAATGCAAAACTATACACAGAACAGAAAGAATAACTCTTCTTAATGGATTGTGTGCTTTGAAAGACATTCCAGTCATTTGCATTGTTAAAAGGAAAATCCATCAACCGAAATAGTTTAATAACACAAACAAGGAGTCAGAGGATAACTGTCAATTTTAGTTTAATAGCAGATGTAAGCAGGAGAGACTGATACTGAGAGATATTGTGGTTGACTCACCATAAGAGTAGAGCATGTTAAAGAGAAGCTCCAATCTGGGCAAAAAAAATTAAAAGTCAGCATCTACAAATACTGT
This sequence comes from Glandirana rugosa, assembly GCA_018402905.1. Classification (NCBI taxonomy): domain Eukaryota; kingdom Metazoa; phylum Chordata; class Amphibia; order Anura; family Ranidae; genus Glandirana; species Glandirana rugosa. Next base: position 386,859 of record BLSH010385598.1, on the reverse strand, counting down.
AGCTGCTGACTTTTAATATAAGGACACTTACCTGTCCAGGGATCCAGCAATGTCAGCACCCTATCTGATTTGTCAATCGAATTTGGTGCAGGTACCAGCATATTCACTAAGGGAACTACTGCACATGCACAAATCATGCTGTGCTTTCTGAATGGTTCCGCCATCTTCTGGGATCTGTGTGTGTCCCAGAAGGCGGCGGGGGGGGGGGGGGGGCACAGGAGGGGCTGGAAATACTTGGAGATCGATGTGGCGATCTTACCTCCTCTTCAAAAAGTGCCAAACGTGGCAGTGGAGGGTGCGAACAAGTGGAGCTTGCAAAGTGAATACATAATTTACCGAGCTTAGTGAATAAGGTGACGTTAATGATTCATACACACCAGTAGTTTTTTTCCTTCAACCCAGCAAGGCTGAACAAAAAAAAAACTGACAGCTCTGGAGGAGCCACTGTGCTAACTATCCAAAGTTAGTACAGCGATCTCCCCTGCTGTTCTATTGTGTTCTGTCAGGGGGACAGCCCCCCCACCAGAACTCTCCAGTCACAGCTATCAGCCATTGACTGAGAGCGCTGATTGGCAGACATTTTTCGGACATGCCCCTTTGACAGAAGCCGGACGAATGGCCGACTTCTGTCAGACTGACTCAAGTACACACAGTTCTATTGAATGGGCTGATGGCACCCAACATTCGACCCGTAAATGCTAGGCTTAAGGATGGATTCACTTTGCAATGAATACCCAACTATGTACAAGGGAAAAGGAAGAAAAAATACATGACTGAAGGCTGTAATGATATCAAATGCAGGGACACAAAAAACTGGCAACCATTTTGTGAAGAGTCAGCCATGTCGGTTCTAACTTAGGAAACCCCTCACTCCTCGTCCCCCCTTCCATCAACTTAGGAATTCCTAGGTCCCCTTAACAGGCTCCAACAGGTCTGGATGTGTTTTGGCAAGCCTGATCATAAACCAATAAATCAGATCCATTAAGAGACAGCACATGATGCCTGAGATAATAAGGGCCATAAACCCCCTCCCTCAGGCAGCTGTGACATTCCGGAGACCCTCAGTTAATCTTAAAGGTAAGAAATTTACTCACATTTCATAACTCCAGATAGGAACGTGACGTCTTAATAAAAAAATATATATATTTGAATGCGAAAATTCTTACCGAATAAAACGAATCCAAATGTCGATGAATTTGATCATACCGGAAACCACTGCTAGTTTCTCCTCTTCCCAGGGTAACGGAGAGTGACAAGTCTTTTGTGTTTAAACTTATTTTAATGCACTGTGCATGCTGAGCTTGAATCCCTTAATGTTGGGGCTGCACGATGATCCCCTATGATTTTATACTGCAAATTGCATATCAGGGAGGGTTGTTATTCCACGGTCTGCCCTGGACAGCCCACAGGGCCCTCCTATCCATGTGCAGGCCTGTACTGGCCATCGGGACTACCGGGAGTTTCCCGGTGGGCCGATGGCTCAGTGGGCCGGATCAGTCAGTGTGACACTCAGCCTGGCTGAGCCTGTCAGTGTCACTGTGTCTGACAACAAATTTGCTGCTTTGCACAGCTGTACTGAGGAGGCCGTCAGCCGATCTGCCTTGGGCTGGGTTGTACTGACAGCCTGGGGGGGAGGCCGCCGTGCAGGTAAAGTGACAAGCCACTGAAGCCAGCGTACAGTACACACAGTCACACTAGCAGTCGTAGCCGGCGCCGCTAGCTGTGTGTACTGTACTACTCACGAGTCGGCGGCTCTCACAGACTCACTGTCTGTGTTACTGTGTCTGTGTACCGTCCTCGGCTCGTAGCCTCGTACTGTGTGAAGTGAAGTGAGAGGCTGGCAGAGAGTGCTCTCTGTCACTCTGTGTGAAAATGTGTGCCGAGTGCCCTGCGCTCCTGCACCCGGCACACACAAGTCCTGGCTCTACCAGCCCAGGCAGCCAGCCCGAGTCCCACTCCTCTCTCCTAACCCCAGGAAGGGCAGACTGCACATTTCCTCCCCTATAAAGTTTCCGGCTGCTGCCTGCTGGGCTTTTCCTCACCCCCCTTTGTGGGATTTGTAGTCCTCCCCTCCGGCGGCCAGCGGTGTGACGTCACTCACACGGCCGGAGTCAGGATGGGAGGAGCCACAGGGAGCTGCTGAAGTCTGCACTCTGCATCTGCAAAGATCCACCAGGGCAGGGAGGAACCATCAAGGAGCTGAGCCAGCAACTTCACCAACAACAAAAGCGACGGTGCAAGACTGCAACTATCAAGTAAGCAGCCAGTGCCAGGCACTAAGGTAAGGCTTATTAAGAGCGATGAATGATGATTGCCTTGCCACCGTTGCCAAAGGGATGCGGCCATCTTAGTTCAGATTGACCGCGCCTAGCCGAAAACCAGCTGCAGCACGGTCAGATAATGGCTCTGGGAGGACGTCATAGTACGCCCTCCCAAAACCGCACACCTGCGTGCCCCCTGGGGCACGCACCTGGGAAAATCTGTGACCAACAGGTCCGATTGTAGCGGCCCTTTACCACGTGATCGCTCCGTCAAATGACGGAGCAATCACTTGTGAACCGGCGCATTTCTTCCCCTCTCCGTACCAATATGTACAGTGGAGAGGAGAGGGGAGAGATTGGGTGCAGCAGCGCTGTGGGCAGGATCTGTGGTGCCCACAGCGCTGATCTGTGCCAATTCCTGCCTCATCCCCATCCATCCTCAGCCATCCCATCCATCCCTGCACGCGTAGCCATGCCCATCCATGGCGTGTCCATGCCCATCCACGGCGTGTCCATGCCCATCCACAGCTCGTCCATGCCCATCCACGGCTCGTCCATGCCCATCCATGCCACATCAGTTCTCATCAGTTGCCCATCCATGCCACTACAGTGCCTCACAAAAGTGTAAAAGGTAGTCAGGAAATAAGATGTGTAATTTATGCCCCTAGAATGCCTGGCAGTGTTCCCTGCATGTTGGGCCTCTGCATGTGGCCAGGCTGTGTAAAAGTCTCACACGTGGGGTATCGCATACTCGGAAGGAGTAGCAGAATTTATTTTGGGGTGTAATTGGTGGTATGCATTTGCTGTATGTGAAAAATAACCTGTTACAATGACAATATTGTGAAAAGAAAAAAAATTCATTTTGCAAAGAATTGTGTGAATAAAATTACAACGTCAAAAAACTCACCATGCCTCTTACTAAAAACCTTGGGCTGTCTACTTTCCAAAAAGGGGTCATTTGGGGGGTATTTGTACTTTCCTAAAATGTCAGGGTCTCAGGAAATGAGATCGGCCGTTAGTACATCAGGTGTGATTCAGTGATTCAGCGACTGGCACCATACCTTGTAGACTCTATAACTTTCACACAGACCAAATAATATACACTTATTTGGGTTATTTTTACCAAAGATAGGTAGCTGTATAGGTTTTGGCCAAAATTTATAATGAAAAATTACTAATTTGTAAAATTTTATAACAGAAACAAAGAAAAATGCATATTTTTTTTACCAAATTTTCAGTCTTTTTTCATTTATAGCGCAAAAAATAAAAACCCAGTGGTGATGAAATACCACCAAAAGAAAGCTCTAATTGTGTGAAAAAAGTACAAAAATTTCTTAAGGGTACAGTGTTGCATGACTGAGCAATTGTCATTCAAAATGTGAGAGCAGATTAACTGCTTGCCGACCGGGCCATAGCCGAAAACCGGGTGCAGCACTGTCGGATAATGGGTCTGGGAGAATATGATAGTATGTCCTCCCAGAATAGCACTTCCGTGTGTCCCCTGGGGTGCATACCTGAGAAAAACTGTGACTGACGGGTCCTCTGGACCCGACGGATCACGGTAAAGTGCCGATGGCAGCGTCCCTTTAACACGTGATCACTCCGTCATTTGTAGTTTTAAACTGGCGCATTCCCAGCCTAGCGGTGCTTCCTGCATGTTGGGACTCTCTATGTGGTCAGGCTGTGAAAAAGTCACACACATGTGGTATCACCATACTCAGGAGGAGTAGTAGAATGTGTTTTGGGGTGTAATTTGTGGTATGCATATGCTGGGTGTGAGAAAGAACCTGTTAACATGTGACAATTTTGTGAAAAGAAAAAAAATCAGCATTTTGCAAAGAATTGTGGGAAAAAGTACAACTTAAAAAAAACTCGCCATGCCTCTTACTAAATACCTTGGAAAGTCTAATTACCAAAAAGGGGTCATTTGGGGTGAGAGCACTAAAAGCTGAAAATTGATCTGGTCATAAAAGAGGGTTTAAATGCCCAGTGGGCAAGTGGTTAATAATGAACTGTCTAGATCTGATTGGGGGAGGGGAGGAGGTTGAGGGGACATTACTTACCAATGCTACCTATTTATAATTTCTGTAATATGCAGCATGGGGGGGGGGGTTAATAATGTACTGCCACTGGTCAGCCATTAATGGATCAGTGACCAGAGGCAGTACTGGCAGTCTTGGCAGCAGCACTGCTTGGGGAATAACCGCTGGGTTGGCCAAGAGCTCTGCTGAAGTGCTCATCCACCACTGAGCTGATATCTCCCTGGAAATAGGTGAACAGGACACATCTGGAGCTAATGTATTCAGCTTCTGGAGGGTTCTCCTCTGGGCTGATACTACATTGAAGGCCAGTTCACACCATAGAAACGCAGTACAGATGCGTTCCAGCAGCTTTTCTGCAGGCACATTTTTGATACAGTCCAGTGCTTTTTCCCCCCTCTCTTTTCTTAACCTTAAGGGCCAGTTCCGGTGCATTTTTATGCTTTCTGGTGCATTTCTGGTACGTACGGGTGCATTTCTGGTACGTTCCGGTGCGTTTTTATGTTTTCCGATGCATTTCTGGTACATTCCGGTGCATTTCTGATACGTTCCAGTGTGTTTCACTACAGTTCAGCGCAGAAAAAATGCAGCATGTTCTACTTTTTTTTCTGGAACTGTAACGCACTGAAACTGACCGCACTGGCATGAACTATGCCGTTGAAAACCATATAACCTACTTTATATAACCTAAAAAAAATGCATTGGACTGCATGTGGTGTGAACTGACCCTTATGCTGCATTTGGGAAATGCAGATGCAAAAATCTGCATTGCAACAATCTTTTCCAGATCAGTTGCCCTGCCCTAGATTTTGCCCAATTTATGACAGTTATATATGTGTCTGTATTGCATGTTCAAACCTTAATACCATAGATAACAACAGAAGATTAATAGAAGTTTACTCCAGAAGTATATAAGCAGTTTAGAAATGTTTAAATAATGAATAACACTTTAACTAAACCCATTAGGTGTGACGTGCAACAACAACCATGTTAAAACACAAAACTAAACGTAAAGGAGGAGCCGAGAAGTTAAGAGAAAAAAAAAGGCAAGCACTCGAGGCAGATGCCAGTAAATGTGTAAAACTAGATGTGTTATTTGCTGGAACTTCAGCAAAAGCTGAGAGCAGTGTGGTAAGTTAGACATTCTTAGTTATTCCTTTTTAGACAACAAGATTTGTGGACTTTTTGGAACATATAATTGATACTTACTGTATGCCCATTCTCAGGCTGGGTCCACAATAGAGGAGAGTGGAGAGGAGAGCGAGCATGAGGCAGGCGATGAATGTGAAGACAATAGGGGAGATGAGCAGGAACATGAGTGTAGACAAGAGAGAGAAGGTGTGAAAAAAGACAGAGGATTAGAGAGAGGAGAAGACATAACACATGAGAGAGTAGATGACAGAGGAGATGGAAGAAAAGGAGAGAGTGTAGAAATGACAGCATTCACAGAGGAAGGTGAAGTCACTGAGGAAAACATTGATTATTACATTCGTCCCCGCCATGAAAACTTGAAGATATTTTTTAATTATCATCCTCAACAAACATCAAGTAATCCATTGGTACAGAAAGTGTTCTGGTGCAAGGATGGCACTAATAGACGGTGGCTTACTTACTGCCAAGAACGCCATGCATTACATTGCTCTGTCTGCATAGCATTTGCTAAGTTGACTGATAAATCTCCATTCATAAGTGGTATGACAGACTGGAAACATATGCATCAGCGTGCAGAGGAACATGAAAAGAGCATGGCACACAAAACCTGTGCAGAAGCATACTTCTTAAATGCCTCTAAATCTGACGTAAAACATTTACTTAGTGGAAGTCAGCTGTCCTCACACAGAGAACAAATCAGAAAGAGGCAACAAATACTGGAGCATGTTGTTGATGTTGTAAAACTGACTGGGAAAAGAGGACTTAGCTATAGGTCAGAGAATGAGGCTGCATACATGCTTGAGGACAGCAATGTTGATCATGGAAACTTCTTAGAGATTATACTCCTGTTAAGCAAGTATGATGTCTGTCTGAAAGAGCATTTAAAATAATGCATAGAAAAATCTAAGAAGCTACATCAGACTGGGGCAAAAGGCAGAGGTTCCCTGGTTACTTTACTGTCTGCAAGAACCATTAATTCTGTCATTGACACCATTCATCACCTTATTCAGGAGACCATTGTGAAAGACATAAAGAATGCCGTAATGTTCTCTGTGCAGATTGACACCACACAAGACATCACCTCACAAAACCAGTGTTCTATTGTTTTGCGATATGTTACAGACACCATTCATGAAAGGCTTATCAGCATTGTCAAGTGTAAGGAATCTACTGGACAACATTTTGTGGATATTGTTTCAGAGCTTGCGGAGAAGATCAATTTGGACTTGAGCAAGTGCATTGGACATGCTACAGATGGTGCCTCTAACATGCAAGGCCGCTACAAAGGGTTTTCTACTCAGATGTCCAAAATTTCACCAAATCAAGTGCATGTTTGGTGCTATGCCCATGTTCTAAATCTAGTTTTGGCTGACACAACCCAAACAGTAATTCAAAGTGGATCACTTTTTGCAGTGCTTAACGACATCGCAGTGTTCTTTCGCGAGTCATATAAGAGGATGAATGTGTGGGAAAGTGAGAGCCAAGACAAGCACCAGAGACGACTCACTAATTGGAGAGACACGGTGGTGGGCCAAGGATAACGATCTCAGGAAAGTGTTTGGATCATTTGCAAATCCAGAAAATTGTCTCTTTGTGGATGTCATTCTTGCATTGACAGCAATACAAGAAGATATTACCTTAAAAACAACTGCTCGCATTCAAGCACGAGGATTTGTAGAAGCTCTGCTGAAGTATGAGATGATACTGACGGCACAAACCTTCCTCAGGATATTTGAGAAGACTTCACCACTGTCCAAATACCTTCAAACACAGGGTATGGATATCCTGTCTGCTCATAGAATGGTTATGGCAACACATGAAAGTCTTAAAAACATGTCAAGAGATTTTGCCTCCGTTAGTGCAGCTGCAGAGAAATTTGTTCTGTGGGCAAATGAAAAATTGCAGGAGCAGGACAAAGAGATAGAACCGGAAGTTGCGTCTACATTTCCTTCACAAAGAAAAAGGAAGAAGAAAACCATGCCTGGAGAGATTGCTCATGCTGAAACTATCAGAAGTCCAGAAAAGACTTATGAAGTCACAGTACACAATGAGATAATGGACACAGCCACGGAGACATTGCACAGAAGGTTCCTGAGTCATGGCACACTCTATGCTGATCTTGCATTTCTGGACCCAAGAAACTTTACTCAGTTGAAGTCCTTGTCTCTTTCACCACTGATGTTCCAAGAACTTAGCAAATGCCTGTTGAAGTTTGACAGTGAAGCAAGTGCTGAGAACCTACAGTGTGAATTAAGCAGTTTTGCTCTTCAGTGGGAAAGATTAAAAATGTCTCCACTAGATGAGTACAAGGTGAAAACATTGGAGAATGAGAGTGAAGACGAGCAGGTTGAAATCCAATGTAAGAAGTGTTCCTCATGTAACGAATGCCAGCTTTGTTGCTACCAGATTCTCAGGAGGTTCAATATAATGTCAAATGCCTACCACCTCCTAGGTCTTGCATACCAGTTCCTACTCACCCTGTCCATCACTCAGGTTGCTTGTGAACGTACATTTTCAACGCTCAAGTTCATTAAAACCAGGCTCAGAACCAAGCTGTCACAAGAGCATCTGGAAGCTTTTATGTTGATGTCAACAGAAAAGGACATCCTCTGCTCTCTTGACTCTGATGTGATTATTGACAAAGTTGCAGAGAAAAGTGAATTGTTTTCTAAGCTTCTTCTATAGGCCCTAACAGTGATTTTGGACCTTTTGAATGGTTATCCGTTTATACTGCCTTGTTAAAGAGTAAACCCAGATGGGATTTTCTTCCTCTATGTTCCCCTGTAAAGTAGAAACATAATGAGCTACTATGCATCACATACTATCCTATTATGTGTCACTTACCTGCAAATGAAGCCTGCGGCGTCCAGCGATGTCCCCTCTGCTGGCGGCGCCCATCTTCTGCCCCTCTTCCTTCCGGGGCCGCGACTCCGGCACTGTGACTGGTATGCGCACGGGAGCCACCAGTCACGGCATGCAGGCTGTTCCTTCACTGCGCATTTGCCGACATGACGTTGGCACAGCTTCAACACTGCATCTCTCCTCAACCGTGCAGGTTTGGGAGATATGCAGGGCACCTACACCGTAAGCCTTATTCTAGGCTTACCTGTCGGTTAAAGTGGTTGCCACAAGTTGACAACCACTTTAATTTGTATTGTATGTTAGATTGGATTTTTCCCTGTCTTTTTACGTTTGTGATTCCCACAAGTTATTGATTGAACTGTTTCTTGTTAATTATATATTCAAAAGTAAGGTGTTATTTATTTATTTATAACTGTTTTCCTTATTTATGACATCTGTCATTGAACGGAGTGCAACTTACACATGTCATTCTAAAGGCGTTGTAATGTTGGAATGCATCTTTTTCTCTAAATAAAGAGTTTAAAAAAAGAGCCATTTATACTTACAGTGGAATGTTTTTTCTTATTTTTTTTGCGCAATTTCATATAGTTTATATACTGTTTTTGTGCGTGTTTGCAAAATTAAAGTGGGCCGGTCTGGATGAAGTCCAGGGCCAAATTTTTGTCCCAGTCCAGCCCTGCCCATGTGAGTGGTCAGGGGCATATAGCCCCATCCCTTGGCTTTCAGAGAAAAAGGGAATAGACTGGACAGTGCAGAGTTCTCACTTTACCATCAAAGAACGAACATCCGAGAACCTGTGGACTCATCAACGAATCTCTGATTAATCACAGGCATTTAAATGCAAGTAACTTTTTCCCCTTCCATCCTGTCTTATCTCTTTGCTGCTGTATATTATGTCTCTAATCGCTTTGTAACACCATTTTTCTGTAAGTATTTTAACTGCACCAAACTTGACCTTTTCATTATTAAATCTTATGCTGAAAAGTGTTAATCTTGTCCCTAAAGCTCTTAATGCAAGCTATAACAAACCTGTTCCTTTGAAGAGCGCTACTGTTTAGAATAACTCATCTGAATATTCCTGTCTGTGGTGACATTGTGTGTTACAGGTGGTTATTCTTAAAATACATAATTGGTATTGCTAACTGTTGGAGACCTGACACTCCGGATCAAAGTTGGCAGTGAAAGGGTTAATTGCTTGAATTGCCCGGTAACAATCGCTCTCAGGCGGCTGGCACTTAGACGGTTTTCCCTCAAGCTGGAAAATCTTTGTGCTGGAAGCAGCTGAGAGTGGTATTGTTACATTAGTGACAAGCGCTGTGTGAGATCAAGGGGGTCATCGGTCACCAGTCAGTGAGGAGGGCAGGGATCTGATACCTGCGTTCGCCACAAAGGCAGCAAAACTTCACCTCACTCAATAAGAAGCCTTTCACATGGGATTTCCAGTCAGCTCCTCCTGTAATTTTTTCAGGCATACCTGACTGGAAGCTCCATGAAGATCTACAGGCAGAGGGATATAAACAGACTTGTATCTGCAAACCTCAGAGTACCAGGCACAGAAAAAAAACAGAAAAGGGACTGCTTCCTTTCCAATTTTTAAAGAGGCGTTTAAGCCCGGGTGAAAACAATTAAAAGTCAGCAGCTACAAATACTGTAGCTGCTGACTTTTAATATTAGGGCACTTACCTTTCCAGGGAGCCTACGGTGTCGGCACCCGAGCCGATCTTTGGTGCTGCCGCCGCCATTGCTGGTAAGGGAACCAGGCAGTGAAGCCCTTCGGCTTCACTGCTGGTTCCCTGCTGTGCATGCCCAAAGCGTGCTGACTTTTTTATTGGCCCAGTGATGGGGCAAGGAGGAGGGGGGCCAAACTTACAAGAGACGGGGTACGGTCCCATCTCCCGGAAGTGGAGAAGAGGACCTGTCAAAAACAGGGCCAGTTTCCCCCCTCCCCCCTGAAAGGTGGCAAACGTGGAAGGGGGGGGGGAAGCATATAAGCAGAAGTTCCACTTTTGGGTGGAACTCCACTTAAAGACCTAAACACGACGGTTCAGAGATAGTCTGATGTAAGCGGAAACATGTTCATTTACATCTGGTTGCCCTCAGAGCCATCACAGATCCGCCACAGTACACTTTCAGAATTCAGGCAAAAAGTGAACAGGTATAGATGCCACAAAAGTGACATCCATCCTGGTCTGCTCTCATTCAGCAGAGTCCCGGCTGAACAGGACAAAGCGCTCACACGTGAAAGGGTACAAAGTAAAAAATGGCCACTGTGGGAAGAATGGGGTGGAAAATAATAAGGTATGCAAAGAATACAAACCTTACAGTTATCTAATATAATCTATTTGTAGATTTCATATAATAAACATTTATAAATGTGTCTTTGTTGTGATTTTTAGGATAAGGTTAAGATTCCTCTTTAACACTTTCCAGCTTTAGGACCGGAGCCCTTTTTGCGATTCGGCACTGCGTCGCTTTAACTGACAATTGCGCGGTCGTGCGACGTTGTACCCAAACGAAATTTGCGTCCTTTTGGCCAGGATTTCGACCTTTCACAATTTCTCCTTAGAATTGGAATAGGATTTTTAGTGTTGTTTCTGTGTAAATATTTACAAATAATATA
>BLSH010385598.1:301493-315184 GCA_018402905.1 Glandirana rugosa | reverse complement strand
TTTTAATAAGAATAGTCAATGGTGACTGATTACGCAGAGCCCAGTAAAGTGTACCAAATACAGAATATCCTGAAGGCAGAGAAATATATAATCGGTAGCTTAAACAGCGACATAAAGACATACAATCTCACCCTCACACCCTCACTCTGCTTTCTCCCCCTTTAATAAAAACACAGGGAATACACAGGATATTTAGAATTGCTGAATCTATGGTAGAGAAAGAGACATCACATGGATGATTTTGAGATGGAAAAGTCGGCCATCTGAGAGGCTTAGATATCCAATCAGGGCTGGGTTATTTTGGTGAATCTTCTTGGGCAATCCCAACCTGTATAAATGATCTTATATTTAGGTAAAGCCGAGTTTACCAGATGACAGAGATATTGGGGGAATGTTACTAAAGGCAAATAGGCTTTGCAAGTGCAGTTGCTCCAGAGCTTAGTAAATGAAGTAAAGCTTCATTTTACAAAGTATGCTCAGTCACATGCAAAGAAAATTAAAAAAAGCTGCATTTTTGCTTGCACATTATTGAAAGATGGAAGTCAGCAGAGCTCCCCTTTATTTACTAAGCCCTGGAGCAACTGCACTTGCAAAGTGCACAGTTTGTTTGCCTTTAGTAAATCAACCACATTGTGTTGTAGGTGGAGTAGGACTTTCCAGTGTTGGAAATGGTTTATAATATGACTGTAGGGAAGTTGAATGAAATCACTGAGAACACCAAAAAGACATACCTGGAGCGTGATTAAGGAACCTCAAGTAGATTAAGTAGTGTTAGTCCCGACTTCGGGGGCGATTTCAGAGAGATCTGTGTGGGTTTCTGCACAGATGTCTATGGAAATCGCACCCTGAAGTCGCCAAAAAAATTACAGAAACTACTTTTGGGAATCGTGTTGCGGCGCAAATGCAGCATCGCACTAATTCGGGTGGTGCCATTGCTGGCTATTGCTGCTGATTTGACATGTCAAATCGCATGCCAAATCGCAACAATGTGAACCTAGGCTTAAGAATTCGGTCCAGAAGGTGGAGAGGTGAGGGCATGTCCAAATCGTGTAGTAGGTTAGCTGACAGTTCTCCACACCTTGGACAGCAGGCTAGTGTTGCCAGCCCAGACAGTACCACTACTTAATTTATTCCATTAACTTTCTAAATTTCCAGAGGGTCAGCAGTATAGGAAGTAGATAGGGATTAGTAGAGTAGTTTTTAACAAAATGTTGCTGTTTTAACAGATTTTGCCATCTGTGAAACTTCACCAAAAGGAAATACTACATTTTACTCATTAAACTACTAAGATGAAATTTGCTTGAAAAGAAAGGAGTTCTGCTTTGTTTTTTTTTTATTTATTTGTATTTTCTAAGCTCATTTTAGTTTATTTCAAGTAATACCATTTGTATTTTTCCTTTTTTTGTTTATTTAATTATTTGTGTAATGTTGCTCTAAATGTATTTTACTATAGAGTATATTTTTTGGGTGAAAAAAAGTACAATGATAAAGCTAATGAGAAGCCATTTATTGGCACAAGAACAGATCAAGGATATTTAAAAGTAGTTTCCATAACAGTCAAGAGCTACTTAAACCCCACCGTTTAAAAAACACAAAAAAAATCAACCGCTTTCATGAAAACTTTCAAGTAAACTCATCTTTGTAAGTGATCAGGAATGTATCAACTCTGGATAGAAGAAGACGTCATTTTTTTTACTAGCAGAGTTAGGAAAGGTTTAAACCTCTGACAGATTGTTTTTTATCAACTGGGCCTTTCTGTCCTGGTGACCCCCATTTTCCACTAGTGTTACAGCAAAACACAGTCAAAGCAGACCTCCTCAATGGAGTAAAAGCAGCAATAGAAAATTGTCAGAATGTCTCTTTATTACTCATTTCATACAAAACAATACAAACAAATTTTTTTTGCTGGAGTTGGATTGAAATCTGACTGGTCGCTATGAGTTACAGAACCCATTGTATCTGTCAGTGTATCTGAAATATAGCTTCCATAACTAATATAGATATGACCAAGTAAAATAACATGATGGCGGTGTTATATTTATATGATCATAATAATTAGAATAGAAAAACAATTACATGTGCAAATGTTAAAAAACAAGGATATATAAAAAAATATTTTGATGAGAAGTCCTTAGATTGGTGTAGAGAGCTAAGTACAGTAGTTACAAGGGGAATTATATATCCCATTATATGCTTATACTTATGTTTTATAAAACTCACTGACAGCTAAGAGGTCGATGGAATTTGAACCTCTTCCTTTTTAATGGACTTCATTTTTAAATTGCAGTTTGGCAAAAAATTCTAAATGTTACAAAATGGAAAATAATGTGTTCACTAAAGGTAATTATACTGCAAAAATGTAAACATAGTATGCATTCTGTTCCATTGTATTATTTCAAAATGGCACCATCTTGCTTGGTTCTGCCCAAGCCAATATAAAACTACAGTACCCAAGAGTCCACTGGATATAAGGAAGTTGCAGTATCTGTAGATTTTTTTTGCAGCAGTGTTTGTGCGATCTTCCATGTAGAACAGCAATAATGTCCCTACAGCCAACACTTTACAAAATTATTACAAAAAAATAGTTTCATTTAAATCATTATGAAATTAAATCTTATTCTATATGTATATGTACAATATTTCACAAGTTTACAGGTGAAGAAACATTAACAGACTTTAGGTCCTTACAATATATGTACACATGTGTATATATATATATACTGTTCTATGATATTTCATTATTTTCTGTCTTAGCTTTAATGGAACAAAGAAAAGATGCTGTCATTATAAAAAACAAAACAAAAACAAAACAAAAAAAAACAGTTGCAGGTATAAAATTAGGCACTTCTACAGAAGGTACAAAGCTCAGACCCCTTCCAGTAGTGTTGAAGCTTGCCTACCCTTTTCTTTCTTTATAAATCAAAATAATATTTTCCATATGGATCAGTGGCTAGAGCATCGGAGGTATTGACTTCATAGAACAAGTTTTCAGTTTACCTATTTGATACAGTTAAAGTTAGCATTGCACCAATACCGGTATCTTTGCCGATATTAAGCATTTGCACCAGTACTTGTACTGGTGCAAATGCTCTGAAACTAAAACTGATACCTATGTAACCACCATCTTTAAAGGAGTTGTAAACCCTCAAGGTTTTTCACCTTAATGCATTCTATGCATTAAAGCAGAGTTCCACCCTAAAGTGGAGCTTCCGCTTTAATGGAAGCTGACCCCCTGACATGCTACAATTGGCATGTCTTTTTTTGGGGGGGTGACCAGGGACCCTGTTTTCACAGGGTCCCAGGTCCACTTCCTCCCCTGGTGCCGTGGCTCAGGGAAGGAAATCCACCTTCCCCCCTCCCTCTTGGCGATCTTCTGGGACACATCACAGGTCCCACAAGATACGCCGGCCAGTCACAAGGCGCAGTGCGACTCGCGCATGCGCAGTGAGCGCCCGGCTTTGAAGCCAAAGCCGGGTGCCCACACTTATGATGCCAGCGCAGCTGAGGGGAGGGGGCGAAGAGCAAGCCCACGGGCGACCACATCGCTGGAGCGAGGGACAGGTGAGTGTCCGATTGTTGCCCCCAGAGCCCTCCTTTTTCCTACTTTAACCCGATCGTTCCAGTGTTGAGCAGGAGCTCAGCAGCTCCAGCTGCTGTCTCGGGTCCTCATTGGATAGATTGATAACAGCGGGAACCATTGGCTACCGCTGCTGTCAATCAAATACAGTGACACGGCAGCCGGGGGGCGGGGTGAGTCCTGCTGTCTGAGTCAATGGATGCAGCAGCAGGATGCCCCATGGAAAGCGTCTCTCCAAGGGGGCACCCATTGAAAAGGAGGAGCCAGGAGCGTCGCCGGGACACCCCAGAGAAGAAGGGTCAGGGCTGCTTTTGCACAGAGCAGGTAAGTATGACATGTTTGTTATTTTCCAAAAAAAAAATAACCTTTACAATGACTTTAACCACTGGACCTCCAGAGATTTAACCCCCTTCGTGACCAGGCCATTTATTGCGATACGGCACTGCGTTACTTTAAAAAACATTTATGTCCTTTTTTCCCTCAAATAGAGCTTTCTTTTGGTGGTATTGGATCACCTCTGTGATTTTAATTTTTTACGCTACAAACAAAAAAACAGGACCGACAATATTTTTTACTTTCTGCTATAAAATATATCCAATAAAACATTTAAAAAATCTAATTTCTTCAAAAATTTAGGCCAATATGTATTCTGCTACATAGTTTTGGTAAAAAAAAAATCCTAATGAGCTTATACTGATTGGTTTGTCCAAAAGTCTTAGCACCTACAAACTAGGGGATATTTTTATTTATTTATTTATTTTTTTACTAGTAATGATGGCGTACAGGTCAGGTCACAAATATGTGAATTGGGTGTGTTTTGAATCACATCCGATTCGCATGACATGTGAACCTGCAGCCTTTTCAATGGAGCCGGTTCACATATGTGTGGGCCGGTAGCAGTGCATTTTTAAAAAGAGTCAGTGATCAGTGCTGTTCATTACAGTTGGCAGTTAACAGAACTTTGCTAGGTGCGTTCAGATTTGTAATTAAAATGATGATCTGCACAATGAGATCTCTTTACTAATATTAGTACAATAAACTACATTCGCCTACTTTGGGTAAGTGTGCTCAGCACCTCATCAATGCTCTGCCTTAGACTCAATTTACAAGTGAGTGTTCTGTATCTTGAAGCTCCAAAATGCTCAACATCCAAAATACAATGTAATTCAATGGTGGCTGTTCACATATGAGCGCTCAGACACCTATGGCTCAAAGCCTGATGCTCAACCCATGGGCTACGTTAAAAATTTTCTATAGATTTGAATGGGAACACATGAAAATGCACAAAGCTGGTGCGTTTGTACATTTTTTCAGGCGTTTTTTAGCCTATCATAACTGTCATACATATGAATGAAAGTGCTAAAAAAAATGTAAAAAAAAATTAAAAATACACTAGAGAATGCCTTAAAATTGCTCTGCTCAGATGCAAATACAGCCTCACTGAATATGCATGTACTGGGCCAAATCTGTCATCATCCATATGTAATGTACCAATGGACGCATTTAACGTTGAAGTCTTCTTTGAATATGTATATACAAGATGGTATTGTTGCTGCTATGTAATTTTTTTTCTAAAAGTTTATAAATAAAAATTTGTAAAAATTACTAGAATCAGATGAATATGAACATTTCAAGTCCTGAAAAAATAATTTAAAAGTCTTCACTGAAAATAAAATCACTTAGTAGCAAAAGCTACATGCAGCACTTTCCAGGCTTGGTGTTCCTGTTCACAATGTTTATGAAAAAGCTTTGTTATCATATCCAGCCAATCCTCCTTCAATTGTAGGTATTTCCAAATCCTTGGCACCTTTCTGGATGCTAGTTGTGCCTTGATATCTTCCAGTACGATGCTTCTCCAGAGCAGGACCCCACTCTTCAGTTGGGGAGCAGATCTTCCGAAAACGCTAATGAGCAATAGAAGCAGAATGTTATGAGTGGAAGAGAAGAGA
Organism: Glandirana rugosa; assembly: GCA_018402905.1. Classification (NCBI taxonomy): domain Eukaryota; kingdom Metazoa; phylum Chordata; class Amphibia; order Anura; family Ranidae; genus Glandirana; species Glandirana rugosa. Next base: position 309,658 of record BLSH010385598.1, on the reverse strand, counting down.
AGGAGAATGTGAAGAAGGAGAAGGTGAAGAAGGAGGAGGAGGAGGAGAAAATGAAAAATGAGGAGAAGGAGATAGAGATTGAGATGGAGAAGGAGAGAAATAGATAAAAAGGGAAAGGGAAGTAGGATAGGATTCTGTGATCCTGAAAGCTCAACTGAAGATGGAATGGTCTTCTGAAAACATTAACTTGAGAACAATAGCACTAACAAAAAACTACTTACCTGCCAAAGAGATCCATGACCCTTACATATCTTCACAATTGCTAATATGGGTATCCAAATGATGCAGAAAACGATCATACACCATCCCAAGACAACTCCCCAGACAGGGTATTCAACATCACCATGCTTTGGACTATCGAAAGTAATCAGGGACCATAATAAAATAGCCTGTGTAGAAACATATGATTTCTTAGTACCATAGTGTCATTTGAGTATGTTAATGCAATTTTCATAAATGAAACACTGTTAGGTCTCGATATAGTTCAAACATCCAACAATGTGCAGGAGAAATTCTCTCGTAAGTGTACCCACACGAGGAAATAAAATAATAACAATTCCTTAAGGATTTTATTTCTGCAGACAGAGTAAGATTTAAACCCAAAAACTAAATTTTTATATATTGCAGATTACTAATCCTTACTTTTGTTTTCATCTTTTACAATCTGCATTTTGTTTTTTTTCTTTATTTTCACAGGGTGAACCACCCAACAAACACACTACCTGTCTTAGGCTGTCTCCATTCTGGATGGAGGCACAATGGAGACACCTTTGGACAGCAGCACTGTCAATCAAGGGAGAGGGCAGTGTACTAGCAGATTTAGATAAAATTGATTAACAAATCAAAGCTGAACTCCAGCTAACAATTTTTAAGCAGTTACATCAAAAACTGAAAATTTATTGTCAAATACTTACCATAATTTTCCTATCCTGATGAACTCCATGGCAGCATACGTGTGGGTTTAGCCCCGCCTCTACTACCCTATAGGATTCCACTCTCATAAATCTTTGCTCTGAGCCAGTGGCCGTGTTCTGTAACTAGCCTACTCCAGACATTTGGGAGGGACTCCTGCTGCCATGGAGTCCATCAGGAAAGGAAAATTCCAATAAGTATTTGACAATATATTTTCCGTTTTCCTAACAGACTCCATGGCGGCATACGTGTGGGAAATAACTTGCCGTACACACCCGGTTGGGCAAAATGCTGAACAAAAGATTTAATTAACAACGTCTACTGACTGACCAAAATGAATGGAAGACAAAGCAGCAGGTTCAACACAGTAATGAGACATTAATGTGTGAATAGATGACCAGGACGCTGCTCTGCAGATTACTTCTGACGGAGGCCCGCAGCCCCTTGTTTTTCCCACTAAACAGAGCGAAGAAATAGTCAGACTGGCGAAAAGGAGCCATGGCTTCCAGGTATTGTATTAAGGTGGCTCCCACATCAAGGGGGTGCAAGTTCCGGCCTTCAGCTGTCTTGAAGGAGGGGAGTACAATCTCCTGGTTCCTGGTTGGAAAATTGAGGTGACCTTAGGATTTGACCCTAACATTGGGATTAGGACCACTCTATCCGGAAAAAAGGTCAAAAAAGGTTCTCTAGCCCCCAAGGCTTGTATTTCCCAAATTCTTTTATCCGATGTGATGGCTATTAGGAAAGTGGTTTTAAGTACAATTTCTTTGATTGAGAGTGGTTTGTCGGTCTGTGAGAAGAAATCAAGAACCACCGGGAGATCCCATTTGGGGATCGTGGTTTTCTCTGTAGTCTGAGCCTGACTTCCCCCTTGAAGAATTGATGAACAAGTGCGAACTTGGCCCATGACACTTCAGTAAAGGCAGAGATCGCTGATACCTGAATCCGGAGGGAGCTCACTGATAGTGCCAGGGCTAGGCCCAACTGCAGGAAGCCTAAGACGTCTTGAACTGCTGCAGAATCACATGAATTGGTTCTGGATGACATATGGATCATGAACCCAGCCCATATCCGCTCATAAACTTGTTTGGTGCTTTTCCTCCTCGTACTCAGGAGTCTCTTCTGGGCACCCTAGTGCCTCCAACCTCTCCCTCTCAAGAACCAAGCCTTCAGGTGCAGATGGGCCCTGAGATAGCAGGTTTGAACTGAGTGGGAGGGGAACTGGATTAAGGTAGCTGAGCAGCGTCAGGAGGGGAAACCAAGGCCTGTTGGGCCAGTATGGTATTACAGCTTCCACTCTTCCATCCTGAGTCTCCTCAGGAACTGGAGGACAATTGGAATTGGGGGGAAGGCATAAGCCCTGTGGAACCTCCCCTGCTCCGTGAGGGCATCTACCCCGTAGGCCTGAGGGTCCCAAAACCTTGCATAGTACTTTGCCAGCTTCTTGTTGCAAGGGGATGCAAAGAGATAGACCTCTGGAGAGACCCCTAAGGTTAGGTCTTGGGCCAACAGGAGGAGATCGTCCAAGTAATGATGGAGGCGGATCCCACTTGTTCTCAGCAGGGCCACTACAGCCAATAAGACCTTTGGGAAGATGTGTGGCAAGGTTGTCAGCCAAAGGGATGGTAGGTGAATGGTAAGTGATGCTGCCCTATGGCGAACCGCAGGAATTGCTGGAAGCCTGCTTCTACCGGGACATGGAAATCTGCATCCTTCAGGTCCATGGAGATTAGCCAGTCTCCCGGCTGGACCAATTGCTGGATCATGGACAGCGTCTCCATTTTGAACCTCTCCTTTTTGATGAAGCAGTTTAGGTAGGTTAAGTCTATAACAGGCCTCCATGTGCCGTTTTTCTTTTGTACCATAAAGAGAGGAGAATAAATCCCCAAAGCTCGTTCGTTGTCTGGGACGGGAATGGCAGTGCCTTTTTCCAACAAAGAGTCTACGTGGTCTAGTAGGATTTGCCTTTTTTCTTCTGAGGCAGAGAGAGAGGTAGGGACAAACTTGAGTCTGGGAGCCCTGCTAAATGTCCAAGCATGGCATGAACAGACCATTTTGAGGGTCCAAAAGTCTTGGATTGGGGCCGCCCACACATGCTGAAAGCAGAGAAGGTGAGCCACCACTTGGCCTGTATGGACGGGCCCAATCTCAAAAGGACTTTGCAGTTTCTCTCTCTCCCGTCGATCCACTTTTTGCAGATTTTTTGAAAGAAGACTGCCTAGACTTCGAAGACCTTGAAAACTCCCAGACCGCTTTTTAGCTATGTGCTTCCCTGGCACGCTCCTGATTTTGCTTCCTTTGCGAAGATTCTTCTCTGGCCTTACCCCCGCTGGTCCTGAGGGAGGAACACCGACTTACCCCCGGTGGCCTGGGTTATGGCCTTATCCAATTTATTGGCGAAAAGGGAAGACCCATCAAATGGGATACGTTACCACACCTGTTTTGATGCCGGATCGGCCAGCCACGAGCAAAGCCACAGGGCATGCTAGGAGGTCATGGCTAAAAGCATAACCCAAGCCACCAGGTGGATGATGTCGATCGAAGCCTCCCCCAGAAAAGCAGAGGCCAACTTCAGCTCCTGGATAGGGGACCCATTGGCCAGATCTTCTGAGACATTTCTAAGTGCCTCGTCCACATTGTCAGTCCATAGCTCCATGGCCTTGGACATTGCCGTCAAGGCAAGGGTGGGCTTGCATGCCGTACTTGCTGGTTTTAGGTCAGAGTCGATTTGCCTATCCAAGGCATCTCTGAAGGAGACCGCGTCTTCCAGGGGAAGGGTCACATGTCTGACCAACCTCATTACGGCCGCATCTATTAGGGGGGCCGACTCCAGGTTCCTAACTTCTTCTTCTTTGAAAGGATATATTTTCAGCACTTTTGACAACATGGAGTTTTTTCTCTCCACATTACCCCACTCTTCAGCGATAACTTCACCCAACTCAGTCAGAAATGGAAAGTTAACATGTTCCTTCTTCAGCTGTTTAAAGTATTTCCTTTGCTTGGTAGGAGCAGCCACTGGATCTTCCCACTTCCCTCTTTTATTGCTTACACCAGGGGGGAAACCAGGGCAAAGTTGAATCCCCCACAGGGGTCTTCCCCTTCTGAGTTGCTATCCAAGAGGACAGCAGATGGGTGGCTTGGCTGAGAGGACTCCCGTGTATCCTGTGCCTGGGTCTCCCTTACTGGAGAGCAAGAGGGCCCTGCGGGAGGATCATGGGACTGACCGGACTCCATCTCCTTTAGAGACTTTCTGATGGCCCTTTTAACTGGGGATTTTAGCTGGTCCGTCCCACCTCTTTGACCTACGGCTTTGGCATAGCAGGGGTTAGAGAGGAATTTCCCCACCGGTATTTGGGACCTGCACTCCCAGCAGACATGTTCGGCTGAACGGCCAGAGTGAGCCGTGGAAGGGTGAGCCGGGTCCCTGCTATGGTGCCTTGACATAGAGGGTGAGCCATGGTGCCTGTATCTGGAAGATGAGTGTCGGCGATGGGACTTTAAGGAACCACTTTTCTTCTGTGAGCTGCGGTGATGATCAAACCTAGATGAGCTTTATGAAGAGAACAGAAGGGACACAGAGAGCACAAACAGTGACAAGGAGAAACCTTACAGTGACCCCCCCCTATGCCCCATCTCCTAGCAGGCCCCGCAATGTACCTGCTGCGAGAGGGCTGGCCACAGGCAGGTGGTGACGCATCCCTAGACCTGGGGATTCCATGGAGCTGCAAGAGAGGTACTCATGAGAGTAGCCTCCAAAATAAACAGCCTGTCATACTGCAGCACAACCCCCCCACCCTCTGACAGAAGATTCGGGGCCTGAGGAAGTCGCCATTGAAGCCCACAAAACATTTCCAAAGTTTGCGGGCTTTTAGCCCATTCAAATAGGGAGTCTGAGAGACGTCACCGTTGCGCCGAATGAGGCGCTCGTGCACATGCACGACTGCCATCATTTTGGCGGACCAGGCCTCGCTTTCAGGTGATCCTGCGCATGTGCAGTACAGTTGAGGGGACCAGGAAGCGAGCGGAGGCTGGAACGCAGGAATAACCAGCCACCATGCTTGCAAGTCAATCTGATTGGAGAAAAGGAATCAGGACAGAGGGAAACACAAAACGAGCAGGATACAAAAACAAGCACAAATACTGTTGCCAATATGGAGAAATACATCCTCACCACTCCTTGCCACGAAATCCACCAGGCCGAGGTAAGATGCCCATGCCGGTCTTAGGGGAGATAGGGCTACCTGCTAATAGCTAGGCTATCCGGCCGTTGCGCTACTTGTCTGCCAATGGCTAGACATCTAGCTTCTTCAGCGCCTCTTCCATTTTGCCCCCTCCATACCCCGCTAGTAGAGAGGGCATATTGGAGATTTGCGACTCTTCCTCTCCGGGTCTCCACTCAGCCGGAACTGATCGTGGAAGGAGGCTTTGTCCGGGTAGGAGGACCCTCGACTCGGTCCTTCAGAGGATGATCTGGATGGGAATGGACGAATCTATTTGAATAAGGATTGTCTTTTATCCTCCTCTTAATATATGCCCGCAGAGGCGATCTGCTTGCTAGTAAGGCTGACCTAGAGATAGGTAGCCAACTAGCTCTGGTAAGAGTTTTATGCATCTGAGTGTGGGGTGTCACTGAAGCTCTCTCCTGTCGCTTCCAGCACTTGGTGGAGGAGTCTGTTTCCAATCTCATCTCTACATGCAATCAACTCCGTCTTGATTCTAGTGGACTTTATTTATTTTGCACCTTGCACTGTGCACCTTACATAATAGCACTTTATGGATTGTTTGTTTATTAATTGATCAATTCTTGGTCTGTTGTATCATTTTTGTTAATATTATTTGTGTGGCACTCGCACTTTAATTACTGGTTGCACAGTTTTTTTGATTTTTCCAGTGTTTATTTGGGTGGTATCCTAATTAACTGCTGCAACTACACCTAAAGCATTTCACTAATATATTTTTAGCGCGGTATACACATTTTAAAAGTAAAAAAAAGCCTGCAGAAAACAAAAGCAGGCACCACATCTAAGAATTGGTAAACGGCAACATTTTTGATTTTTGCTTTTGAGTTTAGCAAGTTTATACACCCTTTAAGTTTAGAGTTATAATAAAAGCACAAAAAAAAACCCAAAAGTACACCAGTTATTAATGGATGAAATGGTATTTTGGTGCCCAAGACCTTTCCCCTCCTCACAAACATACACTGTACTTAACCTGCATTAACACCCCCTCCATCCTGCCATCTTATTAGCCCTGTGTCAGTGCTGCATACTTTCAATTTTTATTTTCTGCTGCCAAAAAAATCCTTTTTTTGTGCTGGCTGTGCCTGCACACTGAGCCCTCATAGACTTGTATGGGGCCGCCCGAAAAGTAGCAACAGGCCATAGACATAGAAGTCCATTAGGGCTCAGTGTGCAGACCTGTCGACTGCTGATGAGGATTTTAAGCCAAAGTAAAAGTAAATATGGAAACATTGCAGATCAGATAGATGATCAAACTTACCATTAGCAGAAGGGGAGTAACACCAAACCAGCAAATTCTCCACCACAGCCAAAATGGCCAGCTCTTTTTCCCAATCATCATTTCAATGTCTTCAATGAAGCGATTTCCCCCTTCACAAGGCACAAGAGGACAATCACTTAAAAACACCCTGATAGAATTGTACCCACATTATAAATGGTATAGCAGAACTGATATGCAATAGGAGAATCACAAAGACCATGAACGAAAAAAAAAACCTTTTTTGGGCTTGTTTAATAAACAAGGCAAATAGGAAAGCGCATAAGAGAATAAGTGAGAGCAACCATGGTAGAACAGGAGATTCGCAACATAAATATGTAGCTTTCAAATCTGCAGAAATTGCATGGTGCAATCATGTCAACATAGATACATATCATTAAAATATGCCACAAAGAATTTTAAAGGAAGGCCTGAACCACTATTAAAGCGGAGTTCTATCTGGGAAAAAAAATGGACCTGGAGGCGGGGGACGGGCCGGCTTCAGGTGCCAACATTGTGGGCTCCCTGGACAGGTAAGTGTTCTTATATTAAAAGTCAGCAGCTAAAGTATTTGTAGCTGCTGACTTTTAATATAAGAACACTTACATGTCCAGGGAGCCCGCAATGTTGGCACCTGAAGCTGGCCCGTCCCCCAGCTCCAGGTGCAGGCGCCGGCATCCTTACTAAGGGAAACAGGAAGTGAAGCTTTGCGGCTTCACAGCCTGTTCCCTACTGCGCATGCGCCAGTCGCACTGAGCGCTCTGAATGGTCCCTGCTGTCTTCTGGGACCTTTGTGTCTCCCTGAAGACAGAGTGTGGGGGGCGGACATTGAGTAGTTCCCCGCACAGAGTGCGGTGGACTTTCCCTGGAAGTGGGAGCAGATACATGGATTTGACAGGTATCCGCTCAACCCCCCCCCCCCCGAAAGGTGCCAAATGTGGCACCGGAAGGGGGGAGGAATCCGATCCACAGAAGTTCCATATACGGGTATAACTCCTCTTTAATATATTCTTCATAATAATTCCCTGGTCATATTAGAAAATGCCTTACCATAAATCCAGCAAATCCCAACAAGTTCGAGAATAGCAGCAATAAGTATTCCCCATCCAGCACAGAAATAATCAATTAGATCTACCCAATAGATTCCTGCCTGCAAAATGAGAATACAAAGTGAGAGTTACAGATACAAACCTTTGTGAGGCCATGCTGCATAATGTATATATCCACTTACTGAAAAATTAGCATACTGTACATAATAGCTACACAATACATTTGCTTTATAAATGTTATTGAAATCTTTCCATTTAAATTGGCAGCCAAGAATCGTGGAGCAAAGACCCATGGTCCCTTAGACACCTCCAGCACAGCAAGGGAGTGGTAGGGAGCATTTTGGTGAAAAGTGAGGGCACCCTATACCACCTAGTCAAACATTTGTACCCATTGTCCTGGAATCTGCTTGAAATGGCCAACTTGTGTGTGAAAAATAGGATACGATCCCTTTGTCTGTTAGGATCAAACTGAAATCTGATTCCCATTTACTGAGAAGGGGCAGCATGTAGCCTTCACATGGGCATGAGAGCACAATGGGAAAATGTTCAGAAAGTAGTGTTTGAACAAATTGAGAACCTAATCTGAGTCACTTCTGCTACATTTACCCGTATGTAATCGAGTATAAAACCGGTAAAGTTCGTCTAAGGTCCTGTTACCCATGTTTACAAACTGATCCACCATATCCCACGGGAGTGAAAAGTGGTTTT
>BLSH010385598.1:274252-292164 GCA_018402905.1 Glandirana rugosa | reverse complement strand
CCCCCCCCCCCCCCCCCCCACCAGGCCTTGGCACGATTTTATTCCACAACGCCGGTCCCCGGTGCCGAAAAGGTTGGGGACTGCTGTCATAAACAATTGCCATGTTTTCTTCCTTGCCATTGCCATGACTACAGGGATTTGCTCCAATGTCAGCTGCACATGATTGCTCTGAACTGGCTTCCTTTTTGTGACAAAGGCAGATTATGACTGTGCAATGTGTGATGGCACAAATGCTTACACCTAGGACACATTTTATTTGGTGACAAAGTAAGAACACAACTGAGAGACAGTTGTCATCACACAATAAATATTATAGTAACAAGTACATTAAAACATAATTTGGCAAAAACATTTCTTACCTGAGTAACGCAGACAAGTCCAAGTAAGAAAAACAAAATACAGGCTCCTATGGTGATAACGCCTCTCATCTTCTTCATCACTGCTGGAAATGCGTCGTGAATGGTGGTTGTAATTGTTTCTGTCAAAGGAAACAAACACTTTAGGATATTTATCTTAAATTAGCAATTCAGTTTCTTTACGAATGGTCACTTTTCTCATGAATTAATTTTCTTATTTATTGTTCAGGGCCATATGTTGCATATGAACATAATATATGGTATTCGCAAGTAAAGCTAGACTGCAGTAAAATAGCACAAATAGGGGCTAATTTACTAAGGAAGCAGAGTGTGTTCAGACTGCAAAGTGAAGGTTCACTCTGCGAATAAGGCGATGGTGGGGTTCATTTACTAAAACTGGGGAATGCAAAATCTGGTGCAGCTCTGGATAGAAACCAACCAATTTTTTTTTTGTCAAAGCTTAATTCAACAAGCTGAAGTTAGAAGCTGATTGGCTACCATGCACAACTGCACCAGATTTTGCACTCTCCGGTTTTAGTAAATCAACCCCACTGTGTTTTCTTTCAATAGCCAATTATGTTCAAGGGAGCAATCAAGAAATTGTTTATTAAGCTAACATTCACTTTTCAAAGTGAATATGCTATACACCTTTAAGCCACATACACACAGGCTGAATGTCGGGAGACATCAGCTGGTTCAATAAAAACAGGCCAACATTCAGCCTGTGTGTATGTCGGTCTGTCCAACAGAAGCTGCCGACCAACTCCCGATCAGCGCTCTCAGCAAATCGCAGAGATTGCTGATCGGAGTGTTCTGGGGGGGGGGGGGGGGGGGGGCCCCTCTGTCAGAACACAATAGCTTTGTGGGGAAGATCACCATACTAACTTTGGATGGTTAGTACAGTGGCTCTGACCGAAGGTGCATTACTGAATCCATCCATTAGTTAATGCATGGCATTGAAGCAATGTAAAGATCACTTTCACTTTTTCAGTCTACACTGATGCAAAGCAAGCACTATAAAATTGGGTGTGGATGTGTGTTATTTACATTTCAAGCACCATGGAAAAAGTTGGATGGATGTGGCAGTTCTGATTGTTGGTTGATCGGTAGTTGGCAACTAAAGATATTTATGTAAAATGAACAATGCTCACATGGCACTTAGTAACATTGCAGTGAACATACACTCTGTGCAGAAAACATAAAGGGTGCTAGAACAACTTATTAGCTCATAATTATCACAGTCATAGAGTGCTCTTGACTTTACTTTTTGTATATCGTGAAAGATGGAAAAAAAAGATGGCATAATAATTTAATGCAAATTTTCATGTAGTTCTTTTCTTTTGTCCTTTAATGATCTAGAAGTTTGTCAGGGGAGCCAAATTACTGCATGTGATAGATTTGTCCTTGCACATTTACAGCCACAATGGTAAAAAGTAGAACTAAAGGCAGAACTTTTTTCATTCTGGATAGAGTAAGGGAGGGTTATATTCTCTGTCAGTTTTTGCCACCCATGTCTCACAGACAAAACAGGAAGTGAGAGGAAATCCCTCCAAAGTGAGGAAATCCCATTCCCATTAAAGTGAATTGGGCCATGCCTCAACCACCCTACAACTGAGTGTCATGAACATGATTGTGGCGTGGTGATGCAAGCTTTTTGGGGTTAAAATAAGCAGTGAGGAGGTGACATATTGTCTCCCAGTCACCTGTTAACCACCCTCTGAAAAGTAATCCACCACAGACCTCATTTCAGAGGGGCAGTAACAAGTGAGAACAAGCCCTTATTCTATTTGGGACACTGGCTTAATCATTTGGTTTGACTTTGTGTGTATGGTCAGGGTAATACTAGTTTTCACAACCAGGCTCAAAAAAAGTTACATAATGTTATTAATGCATATTGAAAAGCATTGTTTGCGGTGAAGAACTTTGTTTAAAGAACCACATTTAATTTTTGTAGGAGCAAAGCAATGGACTAGAGAAAAGAAAAACTGGAGGAGTTGCAGCATGCTTGGTTTCATTCTAACCTCTCTAGAAAAGTATGCACTAGAGGGCCAAAGGTTTGTGAACACCTCCATGAGCATGTTGGACATTCTATTCCAAAACTATGGGCATTATTATTGAGTCACCCTTCATCCTTGTGGGGTCACCACACTTCTGGGAAGAATTTCCATAACAGTGTCTACGGCATTTTGGGCCAATTCAGCCAAAGGGTCGTTTGCAGTGTCAGGTACTGATGTTGGACAAGAATACCTGTCTTGCCATTATGGTTCCAATTCATCCAACAGGTGTTCAGGAGGGTTGAGGCGAGGGTTGTGTGCACACCACTCAAGTTCCTTTACACCAAACTTGTAAAATCATGTCCTTATGGATATGGCTGTGCGCACCTGAATTCAACCATGTAAAGGGATGTTCACACACTTTTAGCCATATTGTATAAGTGCCTAAAAGCCTAAAGCCTAAAAGCCTAAAGCACATATCTTCCTATTTCCTACAGTGTAGAAGTTATCCACAGCAATTAGTTAGGTGTTTGCTTTTATTGTCCTATTGGAACCCTAAGGCAAAAAAATGTTTTGCCCAAACATCCAGTTAGATTCATGGTCAGATTTTCTAAGCCTATGTTATAGCAAACCACACAAATTACAATCTGCACAATTTTCTTTAGATCGAGCAACAACTATGTAGCAAAAGGGCCTGCCTGATTGTATACAGATCTATTGGATAGTTTAGGTTAGTTTTGGTAAATCTAAAGTTGTCTGTACAGTCAGATTGTAACGTATAAGAGAAGAGCATTGACATTCTGACTGGTCAGGTTCTGGCTTAGCCTATTGTGATTTCAACATTATATTTTCAGGGTTAACACAATATAGTGCAAACATTAGACAGTGCTTCAATTTACAGTGCTTGGTGCTTTCTTAAGCTCTTTCATAAAAACAGCGCCAACCCAGATTAAATGTAAAAAAACATAAAACCTTATATCCAATCACATAACATAAATGTCCATATTGTCCAAATAAAGATAATGAAAATTACAATATCTTAATCTATGTAAAAGTGATAATGTGCATAAAGTGCTCTTCAGTGCTCCATACAGGACTGTGCTCTTGGTAACAAGTGCACACGTGACCCTCTTGTGCCCTCACTCACCAGAGCATTTTCAGTCAGCAGATCATAAAGGCTGGGGTCTGGTGAGGGTAGAGATCTTGATCAAGTAAAAGCTGCAGAGGTAAGCCCAACTTGTAACCAGCATAACCAGATGGATCCTGAATGCTCCCAGAGCGACCCCAATGGGCCTAGTAGCGCCTAGAGATGGATAAATGGAGTCTTTTCCTGCCGGCCTCAGCGTATCTCTACCGAACTTGCGCACTGTGTGGGGGGTGATGGTCATCAAATCCTTCCAGACACAATTCTTTTTTTCCCGAGACTGATTCTTCACCTCTCACATGTTCATAAACAAGGAAGGAAGGGGGGACTCCATGGTGTAGTATGTATAAACTTACATTTATTAAAAAAGTAGTAACTTACATAAAAGACTGTAGATATCAGCATCAAACAAACAGCAGGTTGCGTAAAACGATGGGACTTCCTGTCACGGCCGAGGGTCACGTGGGCACTTGTCACCAAGAGCACAGTCCTGTATGGAGCACTGAAGAGCACTTTATGCACATTGTCACTTTTATATAGATTATCTTTATTTGGACGTTATGGACGTTTATGTTATGTGATTGGATATAAGGTTTTATGTTTTTTTTACATTTAATCTGGGTTGGCGCTGTTTTGATGAAAGAGCTTATCCGTTGGGCAGGTATTTCCTGAGTACGGCTGCCACCAGCCTTTTATACACTTGGTGTTCACAACATTATAGTGTGTATATATTTGTTACTTGTCACCTTGAGTTTAACACTTCCAGATTTTTTCAGTTTAATATTGCTGCTTTCTTGTCTCGCCTGTTAAAGCTAAGCGACTGCATGTTTTAACATGACGTACATGTTGGGTAATACTCTTACCTATCACACCTGATTATTTCCCATAGCATAAAACATACTGTTTGGCTCATTAAGGAGGAACACTATACAAATCTGATTACTCAGCTAGGACTATTAACACCCGAGGGATAGAGAAATGTGAAATGTTCCAGCACCAAAGGGCTAAACTTTACCTTGCTTCCTCTACTAAATGCTTGCTGTTGCAACAACATTTATTTTGAGACACTTCTGTCTTTTAACGAAAAAATGTATTATTTTTATGCTTCATTTTTGCCATACATGCATGGATTTCTTTTATTCAGTCTGAGGGATGAACAAAAGAATGCTAAAAGATTCCAAAACAGCTAAACAACACAGATAAATGAATCCCACTTACAGGCTATTGTATTCTCCAGTACAACCTACAACCGAGGCAGTGGAATGTTTAACCTTAGGCCAGCCATAGACGGTTCAAATCTCAGCCAGTTCAGCAGGAACCAGACAAGATTCAAACCATGTATGGACAGGCTGAATGTACCAAGTAGAATGATTGAGCAACTTGGGTATAAACAGCCTCCTGGAACTTTCATGCGATTATCGTATAGCCGCTAGCAATCATCACTCTCTTCTCCCAGTGGGGACAATTCCCGTACCCACCCGCCGGGAGAATACAATGGCCCAGCAGGAGGGATTCCCCTGTCAACGCTGTCTGTGTTGATGAGGGAATCAAGCAAATTTCTTTCCTGCAACCCATGGCAACCCATTACTCAGTATACTGAGGAAACTTGGACACCTTCTTTGCTTTTATCTATATCATATATTTTGATCAACTTCACTGGCTGTATATGAACCATGCATTAATGACATTTGCTTTTTCAGGCACTATACTGTCTGCTGTTATGGCTTTCTATTCTTCCCCCTCTGCGAGACTCTACTCCACCAGCATTCTTTCTAAACCGTTTACAATTTCCAATGGTATGAGGCAAGGCTGCCTGTTGTATTCATCTATCTTTAATCTAATCATAAAACTCCTGGCCTAAGCTATTCACTCTCACCCAGGCATAACAGGCATCTGCTTTCACACTCAAATCCATGTTATTAATTTATTTGCGGACAATGTCATTTTGATGTTATCTAGCCCAACCATATCATTATCTAATGCCCATCAAGTTCTAATGTCCTTCAGCTCTGTTTCATGCTACAAAGTGAACTTCTCTAAATTGTTAATTTTAGACCTAGGTCTTCCTGACCAGCGGCGGCGGGTCAATGGGGGGCGCCTGGGCGCCGCCTCCGCACTGGGAATGAAGGGAGAAATAAAAAGTCTGCCCACCGCACTAAAGGTGGCGCCGGTATAATGATTTTGTTTTGTTTTTTACTTTGGCTCCTTGCTGTATGCTGACAGCAAGTAGTGAGTCTATTGGTCAGTCCTAAAAGTGTAAGTGTGTGCGCTAAAGAGGCGCACATACCTACACTAATTAACTGCCCTGAGCCAGTGACTGCCAGTGGCTATGTGCAGAGGGAGGGGCGGGACTGTGGCAGATATGCTGCTGGGCGTGTGATGACTCCACGCAAGTGCAGCACTCCGTCGGGTTCCTGTCCATCCATTCTGCTCGCATGAGATGTCACATCTGCTGGCCGACTCCGAGCTGACCGAGGACAAACAGATTGCAGTGCCAGTGCCACTCGACTAGTGCCGACCGTGCCAGCAGTGACTCCAGTCCCACTCCAGCCAACCAGCCACCACTGAGTCCATCCCAGCCAGGAGCCTGGAGCCGCAGCCACACGGCGGGAATCAGGATTTGAATGCGGGAAGCCAGGGCCACAAGGTGCAGGACTTGCTTCCTTTTGCAGCTGAGCAGCACATTTAGTAAGTTGAAGTTGAACAGTGTTGTATATTGTGCAGTGAAGGGGTTAATGTGGCAGCACTTTTGGTATGCATGAGTAATTTTTTCTAGGCTGTGATACCCCACCTGTGTTACTGGCTGTGATACCCCACCTGTGTTGCTGGCTGTGATACCCCACCTGTGTTACTGGCTGTGATACCCCACCTGTATTACTGGCTGTGATACCCCACCTCTGTTACTGGCTGTGATACCCTACCTGTGTTACTGGCTGTGATACCCCACCTGTGTTACTGGCTGTGATACCTCACCTGTGTTACTGGCTGTGATACCCCACCTGTGTTACTGGCTGCAATATACCCCTACCTGTGTTACTGGCTACAATATACCCCACCTGTGTTACTGGCTGTGATACCCCACCTGTGTTACTGGCTGTGATACCCCACCTGTGTTACTGGCTGCAATATACCCCACCTGTGTTACTGGCTGCAATATACCCCACCTGTGTTACTGGCTGTAATATACCCCACCTGTGTTACTGAGCTATATACTCTGAGTTGTATACTGTGTCCTTTGATGCTGAGCTGTATACTCTGACCTGTAATGCTGAGCTGTATACTGTGTCCTGTGATGCTGGGGCTGTATACTCTGTCCTGTGATGCTGAACTGTATACTCTGACCTGTGATGCTGAGCTATATACTGTGCCCTCTGATGCTGAGCTGTATACTTTGTCCTGTGATGCCAAGCTGTATTCTCCTGACACAATATATGGAATACAGAGGACGGAGTTGGTGGACTCTATATGGGGCGGGGCTAATGAGAAGTAGGAGGGGTCAAAAGGAAGGGTGGAGCCTGGTGCCCCCCCATCCTAAAATTTCACCAGCTGCCACTGTTCCTGACCCCACCCATAAGCAACTTTCACAAATGTTTGACTACTGGGTGGTGTGACGTTATGCAAGGAGCCATAATGGACGGGCGATACTTGTCGCCTCGCATGCGATCACTTGGATACGACTAGAGAGAGCCCAACCCGGGTTTTTCCAGCCACCGTGTTAGAGCTGGTTCCGGCCCAGACTTTCTGCTCCACCTAAGGCCCTCTCCATCTGCATTTAATGATCAGGAAGAGATCTCACTAGAGCTCAATCCTGGATCTCAGTGGAGGAAAGCTGAGAGAGGTCTGTGTGCTAGTTTGGACTCAAAAACAAGGTTTGCTTTGTGCTCAAGTTTTGTGGGCCAGCCCCACACTGTATAGTGAGGAATCATGATCTTTAAGTTTAGCGCCAGACGGCAAGGTTTTGTTTTCTGTTTTTATTTGTTTAATCCTGCAAACCTTTTACAAATAAACCTGGCAACCCGCTGGATTTTAAAGAAGTTGACCTGCCTGCTGAGTATTTTTCCTCTGAAAAAATTTAACCTCATAATCAGCACATTTAGTTGAAGCCAGTTATAAACAACTGATTAAATTGGCTAAAGAAACACAGCAATAGTCTCAATGCAAACTCTCTTGGATGGATAGATTTGCTACATTCAAAATAATGCTACAACTGCAAATTTTAGGCTGGATTCACACCATTGCGGTGCGAATTCCAGCTCCCTTGCCTGTGAGAAGGTCAGGAGCAGCTGTTCAGCGGCTCCTGTCCATTCTCACAGCGCAGCGGCTGACAGGGGAGGCGGGGGGGGGTGCAGTGAGGAGGGGAAAGATCCCCGTTCAATGCAGAACACATCTCTGAACTAGATGCGTTCCCATTAAACAAAATGGGGCTGGAATTCGCACCACACTGCACAGAAAACGCATACGTGTTTTGTGCGATGCGGAGTGTGAATACACCACACATATGTGAACTGGACACATTGAAAACAATATGTTTTCAAGTGTCCTGCGAATTACATGTGGTGTAAGCCGAATTCAATTAGCATATGTGTGAACCTAGCCTTATATCTGTTTAGAACTCTACCCTTCTGAGTGCACTCCTCTTACCTGCATCCCCTTACCTCCATCCTCAAAAACATTATTTGGCAGAATAAAAGAGCTTGCTGTTCATACACCTATCTTATTAAACACAAAAAGGCTGATGAAATAGCCTTTGTGGATATTTCAGGCTACTTGTTCAGTACTCAATTGACACAATTAAAACAGTGGTTCCTTCCCTCACCAGACAACCTATGGGTGTATATTGAATCCTTTCTAAAACATATCTTGGACCTTAAATTGCCACTACTAGCCAATTTATGCAAAACGGTTAAAAAAAAACCTTCTTCCCCAACATAATTAAAGTAGCATTCCTAGCAAGATGGACACTTACTAGACCCTCATTAAATAATAGACAGTATTAGAAGTTCTCATATATTACCTCTCAACAAGAAGGTGACAGGAGGCAGGCGTACATTGGATAGACTTATTCACTGACCTTAAACCCAAATCACTATCAGAGCTTGCAAGTGTCTATCATATACCACTTTCTGAATACTTCACACATATGCGTGTCTTGCCATTCTTGAAAACTCGCCCTAAACTTTCTACGTACGTTCACCCCCAAGCTTGGAAGTTCTTTATGTGCCTCACTCCTACTACCAAAGGTATATCACTATTTTATTCACTCCTTCAATGCAAAGAGACCTTTCACAAAACTTCTCCTATACTCCAATGAGAGTCTGGCCTTCAGTGGATATTAGCGATACAAACTCACATAGTGTCAACCATTGTGTAACTCCTTGGGAACTATCCCAAAAGATCATGTCTAGAGTTGAGCGAACACCTGGATGTTTGGGTTCTGTGGGTTCGGCCGAACTTCGGGAAAAAGTCCGGGTTTGGTACCGAACTTGACCCGAACTTTATCCCGAACCCCATTGAAGTCAATAGGGACCCAAACTTTTTGGCACAAAAATGACTGTAAAAAAGTCCTGGAACGTGCTAGAGGGCTGCAAAAGGAAGTAAAATGATTTTAGAACAATAATCTGTCCCTTACAGCAATAGCAGGAACCTGACCTTATAGAACTAGAAGATGATTTTAGAACAATAATCTGTCCCTCTAAGCAGTAGACTCTACCTAGTCCAGGCAGATCGTTCTGTAATGCAGGATGAGATGTTATTGGATCTACAATCTGTCCCTCAAAGCAGTAGTAGTAGTAATCTCTACCTAGTCCACAATCAGATCTTTCTGTAATGCAGGATGAGATGTTATTATATCTGCAATATGTCCCTCACAGCGCTGGCAGCATCCTCTCCCTACACTACCCAGAGAGCATGTGACATGCAGTACTAAGTGACTCCAGCTTATAAAGAGGCTGGGTCACATGATGCACTGGCCAATCACAGCCATGCCATTAGTAGGCATGGCTGTGATGGCTTCTAAGGGCAAACCAGTGAAACGCTTGTTGATTGGCTGCCCTGCAGCTATTCAACATGCGTGATCAAATACCCAAACCCAGAACCCGAACCCAAACTTTTTTTTCAAATGTCCGGGTTTGGGTCCGGGTCACAGACACCCCAAAGTTCGGTACGGACCCGAACTTTACAGTTCGGGTTCGCTCAACTCTAATCATGTCCCATTGGTACCTCACCCCCCACCACTTTGCTTGATTCTCCCCAAAAACCTCACCCCTCTGCTGGAGAGGTTGTGGACCTACTGGCACCATCATCCACATCTTCTGGGCCTGCAAAGGCCTGATGAGCTCCTGGCATAAAACCTTTCAGCCTTTTTTCCAAGTTACTGGAGTGATCACTAGGCTTGACCTGGCTTTAGCCTTGCTGTATTTAGTTATAGAGCGCTTCCCCAAGGAATTTCGTACCATTGTAGTCCTTATACTCTTGGCTGCTAAGTCACTTCTGAATTTACAGCTACTCTAAAACTTATCTATGAATACGAAAAGGCTCTTGCCATCCAAACTGGGTCCCTTTCAAAACTACAAGCATGGAACCCTTGGATGCAATGGTTATCCTCATGATGCAGAATGATTTCTGCTACCTTGTGTTGCCAAATGTTATTACTGTCTACGTATGCTTTGATGTAATTAGCAATAAAGATCTGCACACCACTATTAACTACACTATTCAGTATGCTTTGACCCTTGTTTTTTTTTTCTTCCGCCTACCCTGGGCTACTAAGTATGGAGTCCTTTTCTTCCTTTGTATCCAACTTAATTTCTTGTATGATTGCTGCTATGCTTTATTACTCAAACATAGTTGGTAAGATGCCTGTTTTGTTTTACCTTGTTATCTTTTCTAAATACTCAATAAAAAGGTATTGTTGCAAAAGTCAGTTGAACAATTGGCTTTTGTTAAGCCGGATGGTGCCGACAGTGCCACTTGCTATCCAACCCTACTATTATAGTGGTGCCCCCCTCCTTTTCATTACTGTAAACTAGGCTATAAATGACAACCCTGAGTCCACATATTCATATCCAGTAAGTTAATATTGTTTCTTCCATGCACCAATTTAGATTAAAGGAATATTTCAGTTTAAGTAGTTCCACTATTTTAGCACAAAGATGTGTATTTGTTATTACTGGGATTACTTTGCTGAGTCGCAGGCATATCAGCTGTACCTACCTACTGATGCAAACTGAGAATCAAGTCCTAAGGTGAGCAACATGAAGAAGAACAGAATTGACCAGAGTGGAGCCACGGGCAGCTGTGACAGAGCTTCGGGGTACGCAATGAATGCCAATGCAAATCCTAGGGTAGAAGAACACAAAGGATTATGTAAACTTAAATATGAAAGGTATTTGGGTATGTGCAGAGTATGCAGCCCATCCCTGATTAGCACATGCAAGTTATCCAAGTTAAGTACTTATTGCCTACAGCCAGTGTGTAGCACACATATAATAATTCTCATTCATTTTACCTTGACCATGACAATAATTATTGGGATTATTGATTATTTATAATGCAATCAATGTAATCATTGTAAGGTAATCAAAATACTTCAATGCATTGCATTTATTGACCTTGTAAAGACCTTGTAATTATTTGGTATTTTCATATAGCTGTGACACAATAAAAGGCGTTTTATAGAATATAGCAATGAATCATACAAACAACCATTCACATCACTTCCTGCCCCTGAGGTTATTTCAGCATAATATCCCTGACACAGTACACAAGCATAAATACTTAGTATAAGTTTAATCTACATTACTTACAGTATAGACAGTTGGCCAGGAGAAAGTCAACCCGTGACCAGCATGTTTCTGCATTGTATTGCGTGCATTGTGTTTTAAGGGGTCAGCTTTTAAATATCTTCACACAACTTTTACCTAAGATTTACATGTTTTCCCATTTGAATCTAATCAGAAAAATGTGTGAATCTTGAGTGAAAACATTTATAAATAGAACTCTAAGTGTACCAATTCATGCAATTATTATTTCTGAAAAATGTTAGACACATTACTTTATTGTTAAAGCCATTAAACCCAAAATCAAACAATAGATTGCAGCTTACTACTTCTTAGATGCAGTGGCTGCACTCTTTTTCTATTTTAGCAGCTTACCAATCATTAGATGTGGTGGCTGCATTCGTTTTATTTTTTTAGCCTTTTTCCCCTCTTACCTGGTGATCTGGCCAGTAACACACCTCTTGTATTAGAGGAAAAGGAATGCTTTCTAGAGCGTGCCATCGTCCTAAAACTATAGAACAAAACATGGGGGAGGCCCCCCAAAAAAGAAGATTGCAGCTGCACTTTTTTTCTATTTTAGACTTCCTTTCTTTTATTTTCTCCTGGTGATCCAGTCAGTAAGTCTGATGTTTTTCAACAGAACAAGCTCTCTTGCAGATGTAGCAATTTAGAGTGTTGAGACAAGCCATTTACCACTGACAGGGGTGCTTACAATAATCAGCTTTTATATTCTCACTTAAAACGTTTATCCCAAAAGAAAAAAAATACATTGTTGTAACTGCTTGTGTAACTGCAGTGTGAGCTGGATTTTGGCTTTAATTTGTTAATGTATCTAAATCTGCTAGTCCATCTAACACTCCTCTTCCCTCCCTTCATATAGAGTGAGGACACTCTAATACAGGAGAACAAAACATGGGGGAGGCCCCCAAAACAAAAGGACTTTAAGGGCACACCACGAGACTTGAGACTTGATGATACTTGATGATACTTGATGATACATATCTATAACTTTTACTGATACTTTGCACAAAGAGAGATGATACATTGTAGCAAACAGGTAATAATTGTGGGAAGTTGATTTGCAGCAGGTCAACGTGTTTCGCTGTTAAGCTTCTTCAGAACCCTTCAAATCATAGTCATTCTCTCTGGAGCATAGACAGCCATATTAACTTCAGCCTATGATTTGAAGGGTCCTGAAGAAGCTTAACAGCGAAACGCGTTGACCTGCTGCAAATCAACTTCCCACAATTATGACCTGTTTGCTACAATGTATCATCTTTCTTTGTGCGAAGTATCAGTATAAGTTATAGGCTGTATTTCTTAGTTTTGGGTTAAACATTTTTGGACACCCCAAAAATAAATATGAATATGTTTTTATGTCATAATTGTTTTATCAATTTTCAATAAACCATGTAATTTTATTATAAATATTTTTTTCAAGTCTCGTGGTGTGCCCTTAAAGTCCACTTTTGTTTTGGAGGCCTCCCCCATGTTTTGTTCTCCTGTATTAGAGTGTCCCTACTCTATATGAAGGAGCACAGAGGTGCACCTTTGGACAGCAACATTGTCAATCTGAGGGAAGGGGAGTGTTAGATGGACTAGCAGATATAGATACATTAACAAATAGAAACCAAAATCCAGCTCACACTGCAGTTACACAAGCAGTTACAGCAATGTATTTTTTTTTTTCTTTTGGGATAAATCTTTTAGTGAGAATATAAAAGCTGATTATTGTAAGCACCCCTGTCAGTGGTAAATGGCTTGTCTCAACACTCTAAATTACTACATCTGCAAGTGGGCTTGTTCTGTTGAAAAACATCAGACTTACTAACTGGATCACCAGGAGAAAATAAAAGAGAGGAAGTCTAAAATAGAAAAAAAGTGCAGCCACTGCATCTAAGAAGTAGTAAGCTGCAATCTTCTTTTTTGGGGGGGCCTCCCCCATGTTTTGTTCTATAGTTTTAGGACGATGGCACACTCTAAAAAGCATTCCTTTTACTCTAATACAAGAGGTGTGCTACTGGTCAGATCACCAGGTAAGAGGGGAAAAAGGCTAAAAAAATAAAACGAATACAGCCACCACATCTAATGATTGGTAAGCTGCAATATATTACATGTTTTGTTTTGGGTGTCATACCGCTTTACATATTGAAAATTGAAGGATTTCAATTATTGATTTATTTATTTATTTACATTTTCACTTAATTTACAACTGCTTGCGACCAATTTCCATTGACACATTTTTCTATAAATGTTCTCTCCTTATTTCTTTGATGATTGATAATCAATAGTAACTATGTTCCAGGGGTATACTAATCAGTATGGCCATTATAGCCTACATGAATATATATGCTTGAACATTTGAGTTGCTCAGCGTTTTGGGCAGTGTGATTTTAGTTAATCGGGTCATTTGACCAAAATTCTTTTTGAGTTTAAAACAGAGCAGGTTATTATTCAGTCCCCTTGATAGGCAATCTGCATACAATGCATAGCAAGAAACATAAAAAGACAGATAAATGCTATATGTTTGTAAATTCATCCTTGAGCTGTTGCTACTGCATCATAGGTGTGCGCACAGGGTGTGCCAGATGTGCCTAGGCACACCCTAAACACCCCATGTGGCACAGATTCCCTTTGCTGCCTGGGCCACTAAGTCATTTACAGACCCCTTCCTTTTGTGAATGAACACAGTGAGTGATCAGTACCAATCACTCACTGTGTTCATACATAACTGAAGTATAGTAAACTGTGTTATATATATACACATGCACACACATATTTGTGTTTGAGCTTTGGGGTGCACACCTTAATGCAATAGGCTGCGTACACCTATGTACTGCATATTTCATTTTCGTTAGTACTGAGTGCTTATAACTACCTGGAGGCTCTTAATGCCCCAAGCCTCGCTGCATTATACACAGCCATGCTAAAACATGAAATTAGTAAGCTATATTTGGATTAGTTACCTGAGTCCACTACATCTTTTACTGGTTTCTGTGCTTTAAAAGCCATGTGACCAAGTATAGAGAAGATGGCAAATCCAGCAAACACACTGGTAAGGCAGTTGGTTACGCACACCATTATGGCATCTCCATAACTATTGTTGTGAAATTTGTTGTAGGACGAAAGGGCTGTCAGTCCACCCCACGCCACAGACAGAGAGAAGAAAATTTGCGTAGCAGCATCTTTCCAAACCTTCAACAAGAAAAAATATATTAAAACCATTGTGATATATACATATTTGAAGTGAACTTTACTGGGTAACCCAACAAAATCATTGACCTAAAGGGGCTTCCTTACTATTAACCACTTTAGCCCCGGAAGGATTTCACCCTTTAGGACCAGAGCACTTTTTGCGATTCGGCACCGCGTCGCTTTAACTGACAATTGCGCGGTCGTGCGACGTTGTACCCAAATGAAATTGACATCCTTTTTTTCCCACAAATAGAGCTTTCTTTTGGTGGTATTTGCTCACCTCTGCAGTTATTATTTTTGCGCTATAAACAAACAAAGAGCGACAATTTTGAAAAAATCCCAATATGTCTTACTTTTTGCTAAAATACATGTCAAAAAAAAAATATATATATATATATATATATTATATAAAAACAAATGTATTCATCAGTTTAGGCCGATATATATTCATCCTCATATGTTTGGTAAAAAAAAAATCGCAATCGGCATATATATTGATTGGTTTGCACAAAAGTTGGCGCGTTTACAAACAATGACAATTCATTCATGGGGTTTTTATTTTTATTTTTTTAGTAGTAATAGCGGTGATCTGCAATTTTTAGCAGGACTGCGACATTGCGGCAGACATGTGGGGCACTTTTGACACTTTTTTAGCACCATTGGCATTTATACAGCGATCAGTGCTATGAAAATGCACTGATTACTGTGTAAATGTCACTGGCAGGGAAGGGGTTAACACTAGAGGGCAATCAAGGGGCTAACTGTGTTCCCTGCTTTGTGTTTCTAACTGTGTGGGGGCTCGGCTTACTGGGGGAGGAGAGTGATCGCTGCTTCCATATACAGGGAGCATCCAATCACACTCCTTCTCCCCTGTCAGAATGGGGACCCGCTTGTTTACATTAGCGGCCCCAGTTCTGTCACTGGGGGGAGCAATCGCGGGTAGCCGGCAGACATCGTGTCTGCCCCACCCGCTCCCTGGCTCCCCTGCTACACAGTGAGCCTGCGATCCTCGCAAACCGCTGTCAGCTGACAGCGGTTCGCACAGGAAAGCCATGTTGCGGCCGTCAATCCACACCGGGCGGTCAGAAACTGGTTAAAGTGGAAAGCCTTTCACCTTGGGAATGATGCCAACCCCTCTTTGGATTCCATTCCTCTAAGATTCAGTCAAAGATAATTTACTTATCGGCCTTCTATGGATAACAGTAAGGCTACTAACTGGCTACAAACAACTTGAATTGAAGCCAACTCCTTCTGAATTGACTGAAATTTGAGCCATTGGTGGTTCTGCAAGCATCATCTGGCTCAATAAAAGTACTGGAATGTAAAAATCATCTGAGCCAGGTGGAAAATGTTTAGATGAGCAATGGCTGTATCCAATCAGATGTCATTGTTCAACAGAGCCACTGCATTCAGTGGCAGCACTGGCATTGCAGTAGAATAGAATACAAGTGAGGCCCAGTGCAGCCTGCAGTGGAGATTCCTCTTTCTACACTGTTTAGCATGGATGGGGGAATGGTTGATTTTCTCTTGGTCAGCCCATGGTGTATGGCTAGCTAAAGCTGACAGTGTTGGAAATACTTAGAGCCATGTTCTTTTGTACATAAATTAAATAATTTGTTTCCTAATGATTTCCCTTTCATTAGAAAGAACAATAATTAGATCATTATTTAAATAGATAATAAGCCTACACATAATAAGACTAGATTTTATGCAAACAGATCTCAAGACTATTTTTTCTGACTTTCCCCATCTTAATGAAGGCTCCTTTTGCCTTAAAAGGTAGGGGAAATTAAATGTATTCTCTTAAGAGAAAAAATGGAAAACCCAAAAACTGTTGTCATCTAATTGGACTTTATACTGTAAAACACACTTCCACTTTTATTTCAGTTTGAGAAAACTGCTTTAGTAATTTACAATAATACAATAACATATTCATATAACACTTCTCTGATTAACATTTCGTGGTTGATTTACTGGTGAGTGCAAAATCTGGCGCAGCTCTGCATAGAAACCAATCAGCTTCCAAGTTTTTTTCTCAACGCCTAATTGAACAAGCTGATTGGCTACCATGCACAGCTGGTCCAGATTTTGCACCAGTTTTAGTAAATTAACCCCATTATCTTTGTTTACAGTTTGGATACTTACGTCTGCATTAGCCAGTTTTGAAATGTCTGACTGCGTTCCAATATAAAAACTAATTCCATCAGAGGCTCCTTCCAGCGTAACCCCTCGTATCAGAAGAATGAACAGTACAATATAGGGAAATATGGCTGTAAAATACACCACCTATCAAAGAAAACATCACAAGATCAGCATGCTATTCTTCATTTTATCAGATAACTTCTAAAACAGGTATTACAGATTCAACTGGTAGGTTGGCATATGAAGTAAAACAATACAGCTTGGTACCACTTCTGTATAACCAAAAGTTAAATTGCTTTAAGTGAGCATGTCCTCAGGATATACATATTAAAGTATCAGCAGCAATGGTTAAAAGCACTTTCAGCGGCTCACAGCAGGAATCCGGTGCGTCCCTGTTCACCATTTCAGATCCGATTTCAGTCTGACTTTTTGGCTGAATTCAGACCTGAAACGGACCAGAAGATGCACAGGACTCCTGTGCAATTCACTCCGCAGCTGTCCCGGAGCTATGTGAACCGACTCCATTGACAGCTGGTCACAGTCTCCTGACATGCAAATTGAATGCGGGGGAAAGCCGCATCCAATTTGCAATAGTGTGAATCTAGCCTAAAAGAAGCCCACATTTGCCTCTGATTTCGATTAAAGTTCACGACAAGGCAAAGAAATCATATATTCTTTCATTTGTACCTTCTATGAAAAGCAGAAACTTTGCAGCCTGCCATTCATCTAATGTAATAAACACACAGCAGGTGTTTCCAAGCTGTTAGTAACCAACTGAAACCCAACTTCAGAGTATTTGTTGTTTGCCTTTGAGGATGAATGGCTTCACAGTACAAGCAGCTAGAGAGGTCAGGGATGGCTTATTTTAAAACTTTATTACAGCTTGTTAGGGTCATAGAAATAGGTCTACAGCCTGGGATCAGGTGCCAAAATGCCCCCTTATTAGGGCAAGAAAGATCTCCATATCATTCATCAATAAAATATCCCTTCCTTATTGATATTGAATTTATATGGAGATGTCCTAAAGTGTTTTCTAGCCCCCGTTTTTCTAGCTCTAGATGAAAGGGACTTTTGACTTTTTTGGCTTAGGTTACTTTTTGGGTTGCCCCCCTGACTTACTGGAATAAAGTCATATCTGGACCATTAGCAGTGGTGTGGCGCTGGGTCCTGATCATGTGATCGGATCAGAGCGACTTCAGAATAGGTAAGTATAGGCATCTTTCCTTTTACAGGGTAGATAGAATCGTTTAAGAATTGGGGTTGGAGTAGATTTAAGCTTAGTCAGATTTTGACTTGTCTTCCA
>BLSH010385598.1:187929-213843 GCA_018402905.1 Glandirana rugosa | reverse complement strand
AATTTATTCAAGAGGGTCTTCCGTGACAAAGAGTGTCCTCGGGAGGTCACGTCACGTCGGGCTGCCCTTTACATTTCCCGTCGGGCTGCACTGCACTGGAGGGCTCCTGTGAGAAACAGTGCCTTCTGGGAGAACTTATTTAAGTCAAGGGAGGGGCTTGTTGCGTTCTTTTTGGATGGTGTGATCAATCAGCAAGTACCCTGTGTGCCTCTACAGCAGGATTTCTACAGGGTCCCAGCAAGCTGCTGTGATACAAGTGTCCCAGCGGATAATCTGAGGAGCCAGCTTGTCGCAATCTGAATCAGTTCCAGGCCCAGGGACAGCGATCGATCAGGGAGAGCTGCAAGGAGTGCAGTGGAGGCCGTTTCCAGGAGCACAGAGCGGGAGTTCCAGCTTTCTCAGCATCACCATCTGAGCAGCTGGACCATCTGCTTACAGTCATCTGTTTGGTCGGGTGAGTGGGCTCAGGCCCATCCATAAGAGTACTGTCTGTCACTGAGGTCCTTCTTGAAAGAAAGATCCTAGTTACCTCAAATAATATCATCTCATTGAGCATATTGGAGTACAGTTACTAAGTGCACTGGATTGCCGCTAGTTGTCAGCTTGTTCCAAAAGTCAGTGATCACTGGGAAGGTTTTGGTCTTAATTCAATGGAAGTTGTTAACCTACTCTTGTGCCTCAACCCAAGGATTAGTGGACACAGTTGCTTTTAGATACCTAACTTCCAAGTAACATAGCCGGCAGAAGATATACTGAACTTTTGCATACCGAATTGCTACAACTACAGCCACTCTTTCCCCCACCTAACAGGTCTCAGGGTTGTTTTATCTGGTACCATTATACTTCTGTAAAGACTCTCAGAATTAGAGCAGGAGAATTTAGATTAATCCTTATGATTGTTTAGCATAAGTTGTACCAGTTTAGCTAGAGTGACATAGAGTGGTACTGCAATGTTTGCATAACATTGAGTAGTATCAGTTTACCTTTGGCTCATTCACGTTCATAGTCAAATTCCTATCTGATATTAATTCACCGTTATGTAACAGATCGTTATAATAACCACAAGTGAGCAAATTGGTATTTTCATTAAGCTCAATTGGAGGAATTATTCTGTTATAGTCTACTGGTGAATAGCAGGGAGTGGTAATTATTTGATCTGGGCACCCCTTTTATTCATTGAGGTTTCTAGAGCTAAATTGTGTGTTAAGTTTGTATAAATCTGTAATTCAAAACAACTTGTTGATTTCCTTATAAAGATAAAGTTAAGTAAATATTTCAAACTCCAGTATTGGTGTGGTCTCCATTACTGAAGGGACTGAAATTAATAAACACAAAAGATGGCAACATGAGTGAACCCAAAGTGTCAGGGGTGGTGGAGGACTCTCAAGGTGAGGAAGGTCAAGGGGGAATGGAATTTTCAAGCGACCCTCAAGGGGGTAGCGCTACACTTGTTGCTAAAATGCATAGTATCACACGATCTGCAGCAAAGTGTATTGCAGGATCATTGATTTCACATGGCAACCAATGCAGCTTGCTAGCGCTCTTTAGAACACCCCAACACATGGATGTGAACCACCTACATGTTGGGGCATTAAAAAACATGGTGCATATCCAGTTTTATGTGCATTGTGGTGTGTAGGCAGCCCGTTCAAAATATTGCACATTAACATGTACCCTAAAGCAGAACTAAAGCCCCGCTAATACATACTGGCAGGCAGGTTTTTTTTTTTGTTTTTTTTTTTGGAGACGTGCAATGCCTTATCTGCAATAAAATACCATTTCCTGCTCACAGTGATCCCCACAATTTTTAGTTCTGCTTTAAAGTGAACCTGTCAGTCCTTATAAAAGGTTACAAATAGAAGCCCTGTCTAAAAGATGTACGTCTGTGAAACTATGTCACATTATTAGTAGGGTCCTGATTTCACTGGCCATATACTGATCGTCATTCGGCTGGTTCAGCAGGGATCAGCCGAATTTCAATAGGTGCATGGCTGTTCCCACTCAACAGAAGTCACTCACTTAATTGACTTCTGTTAAAGGTACATGCTGGAAACATTATCTTGATCAGTGGCTGCAACTAATTGGCTGCAGCCACTGATCAGTGTATTCTGACAGCAGAGGACTGTCTGAGTACAATGTTCCCATCGGGGGATTCCTCTGTCCAACTAATTTGTGTGGATGGAGGAATCTGACTGAATGAAAAAAAAAAGAAAACAAGCAGTGTATGGCCAGCTTAAGCTCATCAGCTGCCCCACCCCTGTCCAATGATAGTGCATATTCTTAGGTTCAATGTACACGGGATGCTTTTTTAACCTCTCCTGAATGATTTTTTGACAGCTAGAAGCCGACGTTTAAAAATGGCCGTTTAACCGTGTTTTACATGCCGCGTTTAGCCACGTTTGCGTCTAGGAGCGTCTGTAAATCAAATGCTGCTAAACTAAACAATGCTTCTGAACTTCCATCCGAACTCATTTTTTTGGGTTCCAAAAAAAGCTTCTAAACTCAACTGCCTAGAAACGACTATAAACAACCCTGTGTAAATGTACTGATAAGATAACATAGTGGAAAGTTCAGGGGCAGCTGAAAAAAAACTCCCAACTGCTCCCAAACATCCGTTTACCAGCAGCAGTGTACATGAGGCAGACAGGACTTTTAATTTTGAAAGCTGAAAATAGCTGGCATGCTTACTGTAAACACAGAGGCAGGGTATTTGCTGAATGAATGCAGGATACAAAAATAACTCGCAGACTCGAAACCAGAGGCTTTCCGTGGATATGCATGCCAGTGCTTAATCTTTATTGCTTTTGTGTGCCCATTATTTGCAGTTACAAAGCCTACCAGGAAGATGGAGTATTGTTCCAGTATAAACAGTGATATTGCCAGAATTGTCCTGAATATGAGGTTACCTTCCCATTACTTTCTTCCTACTGGAACTAAAATTACAAACGCAAATGATGGGATGTTTGTGCGTAATATTATTTTGATAGATTGAACGGTTTTCCAGTAAACAGATCATGAATACGCCACAGTTTTTATCAATATAATTGTTTTTCTTTATTTTAGGATTCTGGGCAGAGCCATGCAAGTTAGTCCTTTCTGTCCCTTGGCCAACTAAACATCCAGAACTCCTGGTTTGTAGCAAATATACATCCAAATATTTTAGAGCCAAGTATTCCAAACAGCATATATCTGTTTCAAGCCTTTTGGCCATTACCAATTTACCTTC
This sequence comes from Glandirana rugosa, assembly GCA_018402905.1. NCBI lineage: Eukaryota > Metazoa > Chordata > Amphibia > Anura > Ranidae > Glandirana > Glandirana rugosa. Next base: position 210,617 of record BLSH010385598.1, on the reverse strand, counting down.
TCTTTTATGAAGGCTTTTCTCTGTACCGCACTGAATCAGTAGAAGTCATTTTTGGTTCCGGTTGGCCCAGTTATACTTTTTTATTGCTCCCTACACCCTGGCTCTATCATTTTTAGGTTGAATTTCTGCTGTGGACCAGCAGTTCTTGAGGTACAGTTGACCAAGGGAAAGTTTTGCAAAGCTCTGCCCACTATCCTAAAATGAGGACTGCACCCTTTATTTTTGGGATTTGTGATGGGCATGAGATATGTAGATACCTTTAGCTTTAGGAAAGCTGTACTGTCCTTTGCATACACATTTATGAAACAATTCAATGCAGGACTTAGCTTTACATTTGAATATGTTATTGAGATAGAGGGGCCACATAGTCTGATATGAAATATGGGAAAATATAGGAGAAGCTTTGTAACTAACCATATACTTAAGCCGGCCATAGACAAAGCGATTTTCTTTCCTGCAACCACGGGTTGATGGGGGAATCCCTCCCATGGAGACATTGTATTCTCCTGACGTGGGGTCAGGGGAAGCTGTCCCCATCAGGAGAACACAGTGATTATTGCTAGAAGCTTTAACAGCTGCCATCTATAATTTAATGTAAAAACCAATAGGCTGGTGTACCCAAGTTGATTGATCGATCAACTTGGGTACATTCAGCCTGCCCACACATGGTTTGAATCTCAGTCGGTTTCTGTTGAACTGGACAAGATTTGAACCGTCTATGGCTGGCTTTAAAGTGAAATTATTTTTGAAAGTTCAGGAGAAGAAGCATGTTAAACAGGGTAAAGGTGGATATTTTATACATGCTTCAAAATCTCTCCAAATTTTGATGAGGACATTGGCCTGTTAATTAGCTCCTCCATTGTCTGGTTATTAGGGAGCAATTATGGACCCATTTAATTGCTGGGAAAACACTGAATATTATGTGGAAGACCATTTTTTATTGGTATTGGTTATAAAGTTAAAGTATACCTAAGGGCTCTTTTACACGTTTGTCCGTTTTCACGGACTCCGCTTTCTCAGTGGGGATCGATCCGTTGATCCCCGCCGAGCTGGCGGATGACAGGTCCGTCTCTGCTAACTGTGCAGAGACGGACTTGTCAGAGCCCCGCTCTCCTCTATGGGGGATTGGATGAAAATGGATCTGCCTGTCCGTTTTCATTTGATCCGATCCACCAGACGGATGGAAAAAGTTTTCCATCCTTTGGATTTAGTGGAGCAGACCGGATGTCAGCGGACATGTCACCGCTGACATCCGTCGCTCCATAGAGTTACATGGAGCGTCCGTTCAGGTCTGCCTGAAAAGCTGACAGAAGGACCTCAATGGTCCACATGTGTGAAAGAGCCCTAAAGCCATTTTTTAGGGGAAGTGTTAAACAACTTTCAGTTTTTTTTTTTTTTGTTACCTGTGTCTATTAGAGGGATTTTCCCTTCATCTCCTCTCCTGCAGACACAGCAGGAAGTGAAAGGATTTTTTTCTAAAATGGGGAATATCCTCTCTTAGACAGTTATCAGCACAACAGTTGTTCTAATTTTAACAGTTTATTTTTGTTTAAAAAAGAATACCACATACATTTAATTACTAACTGAAAATATGTGTTCCCCCTAAAACACTGAATTTACCCATTAACTGTACACTTGTTTAACAAATCTGTTTAAATGACTTTACTTTCCAAATAATCATTTACCAGAGTGTGTATCCTGGGAAAACAGAGTATTGTTTGATTTTCCTGCAGATTATTAGCTCACAATCCTTTATCTTAAAGCGACAGTTATATGATAAGATTGGATTAACAAATAAGTTTCCTTTTAGTTAGCGAGTATCACTCTTTTATAAAAAACTTGTTGCACACATATGTAGAGCAACTGTTCATTCATTTAGGAGTGGGAGTGACTCACGTTTACAACTAATGATTATATAATGCAGTGTTCACTGCTATCTCATTCAGGGCAAAATCCTTTTATAGGCAGACAATTAGTATCTCTGTATAAAAAGTCACACCTATAGTGAAAAATAGTGAAGGCAGCAACGTTCAGGCTGTAAATTGCATCTGGGTCATTGAGTTTGATTGCAAGCTCTGTAAAAATTAAAGAGAAGGAAACAGTAGCTGTAAAGGATAGAGTCAAGGGGAATAAGGTATATGGTTTTATCTATATACAAGGAAGACTGGATGAGCAGACTAGATGGATCATTAAATTTCAGTATCACTGGTTATCTCGCATTACATCTTGTGGACTAGATTGATTGTCAATGTTGTTTCAACAGGAATGTAGCTATCATTATATATGATCATTTGCAGCAAGTGGAGAACAAAATCAATTTGGCAATCATTACTGTATGACTTTACACTGTAGAAGCAGCACAGAGGCAGGAGATGGATAGCTACCTCAGTTCTGGAGCGCTAGTTACATTTACCTTAACAAATGATGATGGGAAAGTTTAGTAACTTTGCAGTTCTGTGCAATGGCCAGGGATAAAATGGAAAAATATTTCGGACAGCTGTCAAATATTTCTTTACAAGAACACTTCACACTTCACCCCCCCCCCCCCAAACCGCTTAGTTTAGCCCACAAAATAAAACACTTATAATCATCCCTGATACCAATTTTTTCCTTGTAGGGTCCTGCGTAGCACAGCAGAGCCATTCAAGAAAGACATCCTTGAGTCCTATGCCTCGTGTGCATGAGTGTAGGAGCATTGATCGCCCATAGGAAAAATTAAAGCAGCTTCCTATGACAGAGTCAGCGCTCTGTGTATCCATTCAGACACAGAGCCCCTGCTCTGCCCCTTTCTCTCCTGATTGGCTGACTGGCTTTGATTATCAGCTACAAGAGCCAATTGCGCCGCTGCTGTGTCTCATCCAATCAGGAGGAGTGTCCCTGACGGCTTAGACATTAGTGGACATCGCTGGAGAGAGATGGGGCTCAGGTAAGTATTAGGGGTGCTGGGGAGGCTGCTACACACACATAGAATGCATTAAGATAAAAAAAAAACTGCTTTTTCAACTCCTTTAAGGCATTCAGTAGTCCATTGAATCATTGGAGGCCATCATGATTAAGGATCATTTATAGGAATTAATGGGGCCCTAAGAGTAAGGCTGTCTTTAAAATAGTGACATCAGTTAAAATATACTGTATGTGCTTTACACTAACTATACACAGTACTACTGTTTGTGTCTGTTTTTTATGGCTATTTACCCAATCTTATTCTAGTAATCATACTAACAGAGACATTTTCCCCTCTACCCACTTGTCCTCTCTGGTTAGGAGGAATGGAGTCCATACATGATTCAGTTATCAAGTGAATTAGATTATTTTAGACCTAATCTATCAATATTCTAGCATATATAGGGTGCAGACATCTCTGTAGAAGATAGGACATAACACAATCAATATAAATAATGTATGCACACTATGAAGCTGATGTACTAAAACTGGAAAATGCAAAATCTTGTGCAGCTCTACAGAGAAAGCAATCAGCTTTCAGTTTTTTTTTCAAAGTTTAATTGAATAAGGTGAATTTAGAAGCTGATTGGCTACCATGCACATTGCACCAGATTTTGCACTCTCCAGTTTTAGTAAACCAATGCCCGTATTCATCAATTTTGAAGTTCTGTGCACAGGGCTGTAAAAGCATCCATGCTATCATAGGTACTCGTAAATGAAAGGATCTTTCTTTTTTTTGTTTACAAACCTTTTATTGTATATTGACAACATAAAGGAACAAACAACGATGACAAAGTGATATTGAATTAACAATAAAATATGTGATCAGAAAAAGACACAATATACAATTTGATTGTGAAATCTTAAATACCTATATGAAGATATAATATGAAACATTACGTATGGGTTTAGTAACATCAAGCAAAATGGAAGATGAACACAAAATAAGAAAATAATATGTGTACCAGTGAAAGGAAGAAAGTCTGGGTTCCATGGATTAAACTCAAGGAAGAAAAAGAGAAAACAAAAAAAAAATGAAGAGTGTGCATAGGTAGGGGTAATGTCTATATTGGAAGCTATATTAGTCTGGATGTAGGTATAGAAACCAAGGTGTCCATTTAGCATCAAAAGAGGGTTTAAAGTCATGTAAGCTGTGAAAAATTCGTTCCATCTGCATAATTTGTTCAACCTGAGGAATCGCTTGTGGAAATGGTACCACATCAGAAATCCAGTTTAGAGCTATGGCCCATGTGCATGGATAAGCCTCAAGAGGCAATTAGGAACCTTTGGGATTTTATCAAAAAGAAGACAGTGGTCGCATGTTAGAGCAAGAGTTTTACCTGCCATTTTGTTAAATACAAAGATTATTTCTCTCCAGGTAGGTACCAATTTCTCACACCTCCAAAATATATGTAAGGAACCTGGAATAGGGATAATACTGCTTTTATCGCCAGACAAACAAATTGTTGAAAATTATATCCAGAATTTGATATTATTTTATCTTATATTCATTCACCATTTTTCAGTCTTCAGAGAGAAAAAGGTGTCAGCTGATGTAGAACATGATACTACATGGCAAGTGTTGGAGTTCTTATTGCTTCCAAGATAGTATAACAATACCAATCAGTGGCGGCTGGTGGCTTTTTTGGGGGGCAAACAACCACCCATCCCCCTCCTGAACGGCACCTCCCCCCGCTGTTTGCCGGTCGATCCGACACTTATCCGATCTGGGCGGGTAGCGGGTGGGGGTAGCGGGCAGTGTGCAGCAGCTCCATCTCCTCTCCTCCATGGCGGTGTAGATTTTTTCCTTCAGATTTACCAAAACCATATAATATGAGGTCAAACCTTAGGAGTTTAAATTTGCAAGCAATCAGGCCGGCCATTGCACTACATGGTTTTGGTAAGTCTGAAGAAGATCTGACAACAAAAGTTGGATCGTGTGTATGGGGTCTTAGAGGGCTAAAGATCAGTGCTGATCAATAAAAACATTTGGATTTTCACAAATGTTTATCTAGAAAATACTGTGGGAGGTTCTGAGTCATTAGTTATTTATGTATATTTCTTAGGAGAAATATCCCAGTCACCTTATTCATTCTATATATTGAAATTTGTATAGGCATGTGCTTGCTTTCAACACAATTCTGACATAGTATGGATTTGTCATTTAGATGAGCTGGTAGACCTATAAACATTTTTTATGACTCACTATCCATTAAATAAATGATGAAAAATCATGTTATTTTTGGATTTGTGTTGAAATAATTTCTGCTTTTGGCTCACTAGACTGTGAGTGTATTGGTTAACCTCTGTTAGTATGCGCCAGGCTCCATAGAGATATATGTTGGAATAAATGGCTCTTTAAGGTTAGGCGCTGCCTGTGCTATGCATCTGTAGTTTTGGATGTACAGTTGGCCACAGAGGTTTAAAGAATGATTTGCATGGCAAAGCCTAATGTGTCCATACCATAATTAAAATTAAACTCTTATTTTTTAATTTGTAATACCAAAATAAATACCTGTTTCAAGAAGTCATCATCTACAGTGCTGTACATGAAGGGCTTTTTGGTTCATTTTGGCCCTCCTCACCATAATCTGACTCAATATCCTTTATGGCCTTTGTGTGTACTTTGAATTAAAAGCTAAATATTGTATGATTAGTAATGTAGCATTAGTATATTTATATGTATGTAAGTATTTTTCTGTTTTTTAATGTAGCACAACGGTTTACACAAAGTTTCAAATAGTGTATACAGGTGCTGGTCATATAATTAGAATATCATCAAAAAGTTGATTTATTTCACTAATTCCATTCAAAAAGTGAAACTTGTGTATTATATTCATTCATTACACACAGACTGATATATTTCAAATGTTTATTTCTTTTAATTTTGATGATTATAACTGACAACTAAGGAAAATCCAAAATTGAGTATCTCAGAAAATTAGAATATTACTTAAGACCAATACAAAGAAAGGATTTTTAGAAATCTTGGCTAACTGAAAATTATGAACATGAAAAGTATGAGCACGGGCAGCACTCAATACTTAGTTGGGGCTCCTTTTGTCTGAATTACTGCAGCAATGCGGCGTGGCATGGAGTCAATCAGTCTGTGGCACTGCTCAGGTGTTATGAGAGCCCAGGTTGCTCTGATACCGGCCTTCATTTCTTCTGCATTGTTGGGTCTGGCATATCACATCTTCCTCTTCACAATACCCCATAGATTTTCTATGGGGTTAAGGTCAGGTGAGTTTGCTGGCCAATTAAGAACAGGGATACCATGGTCCAACCACTTCCGGACCGCCGTACGTCATTTGACGGCGGTACTTTGAAGTGGAATACCGTTGTTATGGTAGCAGATAGCTACCATAACCCCGGTATCTATTTTTTCTGCAGGCGATTCTGCGTCAGATAAAAGTGGTCTTAGCGGCGGATTCGCAGCGAGATCACTTTTATCAGCGGCGGGAGAGGTGCCCCCCCCCTCCCGCCGCTTTCCGGTCATCTCTGCCGCTTACCGGACCCGCCGGCAGCGGCGGAGAAGATCAGGTCCTTCCCCCCCAGTGTCCGTGAGCCGAGTGAGCGGCTGAAGCCGTTCACCCGGCTCCATAACATGGCTGGGCGGAAGCTACGTCACAAGTAGCTTCCGCCCAATGCTCTTAAAGGGGACATTTTTTTTTTTCCCCTGCCATTTTTTTCAAATTTTTTTTTTTTTAATGCATTTCAGTGTAAAAATGAGATCTGAGGTCTTTTTGACCCCGGATCTCATATTTTGGAGGTCCTGGCATGCTTTTTTCTATTACAAGGAATGTTTACATTTAAAGCGAACCGTCCTTGCGAGCTCGCACGCAGAAGCGACCGCATACGTAAGTCCCGCCCACATATGAAAACGGTGTGCAAACCACACATGTGAGGTATCGCCGCGATCGTTAGAGTGAGAGCAATAATTCTAGCCCTAGAACTCCTCTGTAACGCAAAAATGCTAACCTGTAGAATTTTTTAAATGTCGCCAATGGAGATTTTTATGTTGCAAAGTTTGTCGCCATTCCGCGAGCAGACGCAATTTTGAAGCATGACATGTTGGGTATCATTTTACTCGGCGTAACATTATCTTTCACAATATGGAAAAAAATTGACCTAACTTTACTGTTGTCTTATTTTTTAACTAAAAAAACTGAATTTTTTTCAAAAAAAATCGCGCTTTTAAGACCGCTGCACAAATACGGTGTGACATAAAGTTTTGCAATGGCCGCCATTTTATTCTCTAGGGTCTAGAATATAATGTTTGGGGGTTCTAAGTAATTTTATAGCAAAAAAAACTGTTTTTAACTGATAAGCTCCAAACTCCAAAAAGAGGCTCGGTCTTAAAGTGGTTAAACCAGGTACTGGTAGCTTTGGCACTGTGTGCAGGTGCCAAGTCTTGTTGGAAAATGAAATCTGCATCTCCATAAAGTTGGTCAGCAGAAGGAAGCATGAAGTGCTCTAAAACTTCCTGGTATACCGCTGCGTTGACCTTAGACCTCAGAAAACACAGTGGACCAACACCAGCAGATGACATGGCACCCCAAACCATCACTGACTGTGGAAACTTTACACTGGACCTCAAGCAACGTGGGACCCTGATTTCTAAAGGAAATGCAAAATTTACTTTCATCAGAGAACATAACTTTGGACCACTCAGCAGCAGTCCAGTCCTTTTTGTCTTTAGCCCAGGCGAGACGCTTTTGACGCTGTCTGTTGTTCAAGAGTAGAGTTGAGTGAACACCTGGATGTTCGGGTTCGGCGGGTACGGCCAAACTTCGCGGAAACGTTCGGGTTCTGTACCGAACATTATCCGAACTTTACCCCGGACCCCGAACACAATTGAAGTCAATGGGGACCCAAACTTTTCGGCACAAAAATTACTGTAAAAAAGTACTGAAAAGTACTAGAGGGCTGCAAAAGGAATAAAAATTGGAGATGTTATTAGATCTGCAATCTGTCCCTCAAAGCAGTAGTAATCTCTACCTAGTCCAGTATCAGACCATTCTGTAATCAGATCGTTCTGTAATGCAGGATGAGAGATCGCTCTGTAATCAGATCGTTCTGTAATGCAGGATGAGAGATCATTCTGTAATCAGATCGTTCTGTAATGCAGGATGAGATGTTATAGATCTACAATCTGTCCCTCAAAGCAGTAGTAGTAATCTCTACCTAGTTATTATCACTACAATCTGTCCCTCACAGCAGTAGTAGTAATCTCTACCTAGTTATTAGATCTGCAATCTGACCCTCACAATCTGTCCCTCGCAGCGCCGGCAGCATCCTCTCCCTACACTAACCCGAGAGCATGTGACATGCAGCAATGTGACTCCAGCTTCATATAGAGGCTGGGTCACATGATGCACTGGCCAATCACAGCCATGCCATTAGTAGGCATGGCTGTGATGGCTTCTAGGGAAAACCAGTGAAATGCTTGTTGATTGGCTGCCCTGCAGCTATTCAACATGCGTGATAAAATACCAGAACCCAGAACCCGAACCCGGATGTTTTTCTCAAACGTTCGGGTTCGGTACACGGACACCCGAAAGTTCGGTACGGACCCGAACTTTACAGTTCGGGTTCGCTCAACTCTATTCAAGGGTGACTTGACACAAGGAATGCGACAGCTGAAACCCATGTCTTGCATACGTCTGTGCGTAGTGGTTCTTGAAGCACTGACTCCAGTTGCAGTCCACTATTTGTGAATCTCCCCCACATTTTTGAATGGGTTTTGTTTCACAATCCTCTCCAAGGTGCGGTTATCCCTATTGCTTGTACACTTCTTTCTACCACATCTTTTCCTTCCCTTCGCCTCTCTATTAATGCTCTTGGACACAGAGCTCTGTGAACAGCCGGCCTCTTTTGCAATGACCTTTTGTGTCTTGCCCTCCTCGTGCAAGGTGTCAATGGTCGTCTTTTGGACAACTGTCAAGTCAGCAGTCTTCCCCATTATTGTGTAACCTACAGAACTAGACTGAGAGACCATTTAAAGGCATTTGCAGGTGTTTTGAGTTTATTAGCTGATCAGAGTGTGGCACCAGATGTCTTCAATACTGAACCTTTTCACAATATTCTAATTTTCTGAGATACTGAATTTGAGATTTTCCTTAGTCGTCAGTTATAATAATCAAAATTAAAAGAAATAAACATTTGAAATATATCAGTCTGTGTGTAATGAATGAATATAATATACAAGTTTCACTTTTTGAATGGAATTAGTGAAATAAATCAACTTTTTGATGATATTCTAATTATATGACCAGCACCTATAGAACCATTTATACCAGCCGATACCCTAGATGAGCTTAAAGGGTAACTGCACTTTTGTTTAGCAAAAAACATTCCCCTCTGGATGATCTATGTATATTGCAAGAACAAATTTTGTTGCAGATTCCTACCTTTTGTTATTCCCTGTGTTTGTCTGTGTCCATATGGGAAAGTGAATCTAATGGGAGTGGTGTCATAATTAACAATCAGCTGCAGCACCTGCAGGGCACTAATGAGGAAAGCTGCTGGGTCCGCATCCCTTTAGGCATGATTTCCTACATGTTTGTTGCAGGGGATGCAGGAAATTTGATTTGTATCTTAGGGCAGACTTCTGGGAAAGTCAGTGAGCCAATCACACAAGCAGGAAATTATGTTTCTGGGGGGCATTCTGTACACATTCTGTCTACAGAACACCTCTAGGTAGCCATATTGCATTGCATTTTACAGAAAATTACAGCGCTGCAGATTGAAAAGGAAAGGTATTTTTTTTTATGAACCATATTTGGACCTATAAATAACATTACTCCCTCCTCATACACCAAGTCTTTGGCCTTACATTGTTAAGTACCACACACATACAATTTGCATATTGTTTTGTACTATGTATGCATAATGTTCTTCTCACCTCCAGGGGCGGCCTGTACATTGTGGGCACATGGGCACCACCCCCTAACACCACCACTGCCCCCTATCCATGCGCCCGGCCCCTTTCAGGATGCCGGGCGCATGAATTACCATTGTGGGTATAGGCGAGGGGGGGTGTATTTTGAAACACCTAAATAGAGCCAGAGACTCTAATAGGCTTCAAAATAGGATGGGCTCGGGGCGTAGAGCATTGCATCTGGATCCCACCCAGTTTGTTGCAACAGCAAATGAATAGTCACTGTTGCAGCATTGATCCTTCTCCCAGCCAATCGGGAAGCAGGTCTGATTCTCATCACCTGATTGTTTGTTCAATAGGATTGCCTGTACTGTCAGCCAGACAACAAATGAAAATGAGCTGCTCCAGGTGTGAACGGTGAAAGAGAAATCAGACAAACCTGGTGCTTGTCCAGTCCGTGATCCAGGAGGCAATTGTAGAGCAAAGGAAGTTGACCGCACACAGGTTAAGCTGAATACAATGACTTATTTATTATAAATCCATCCAGTGATGAAAAATATTTACAGAAAAAGCGCAGACATCAAACAGCGGACTGGTGAAGATTGACACGTTTCACGAACTAGATGCCTTGCAAGGAGGAGAGAAAAGACGCACGGTGTCTCCATGAGAGGAAACAGAGCCGCTCCCAGGACACTTCTTGCTGCCCTTCCCCTGTTGCCTGACCTGCCACTAAGATGGGGTAAGTACTGGGCAGACTTGTTAATCCTGCTGGGAACACTGACAACAATCACTCACCATACTCTATCCATGGAGCACTGTTGTCACCGAAGGCTGCTTTCTTCATTTGGACTGCAAACACCTTGCCCTCCATTAAACTCTATAACATAGGAGGGAGGTATTATGTTGTCGTCAGCAGAGAATTTTGCTGCATTAGTCGCATGACAGAAGCTCATGTAAATTGCAGCAACGTGTGCCTTTAGGAATCGCATGAAGCTTGTTGCCCAAACAGGAGTAGAAGCTTCATTTGGGCAACAAACACGCATAGAGCAGCCCATTAAAGTGAACTGGCTACCCTATATGAAAAATGCAAAAACGTGTAAAATTCACAGAGTTCAAGTTGGACAACATTCATTCTACAAATCAGTATTTTTTTTTTTAAATCAGAGCTCCTGGAAAAAACTCTCTGCAAAGAGAGCTATTTATACAATTATTGACGTTTTTGAAGTAAATTGGCTGCCCTAGATGAAACACGCAGAAACACGTGTAAAAAAGAATCACGAGCGGGAACGCTTGTTCCAGCTGCACAAGCTCTGAACGAAGCATAATAAGCATGGGATTTGTTACTTTATGATTGCAAATAGTACCATGTTTAGTTTACATTTTAAATTGCTATTGTCATTGAGGTTATGTGAGGTTGATTTGCATTTGAGCACCCTACAGGTTTGCTATGCTAGAATAGGTTGCATTTCTCTACAGCTTACCATACATACACTATATTGTCAAAAGTATTGGGACAACTGCCTTTACATGCACATGATCTTTGATGGCATCCTTGTCTTAGTCCGTAGGGTTCAATATTGAGTTGGCCCACCCTTTGCAGCTATAACAGCTTCACCTCTTCTGGGAAGGCTGTCCACAAGGTTTAGGAGTGTGTCTATGGGAATGTTTGACCATTCTTCCAGAAGCGCATTTGTGAGTTCAGGCACTGATGTTGGATGAGCAGGCCTGGCTCGCAGTCTCTACTCTAATTCATCCCAAAGGTGTTCTATTGGGTTAAGGCCAGGACTCTGTGCAGGCCAGTCAAGTTCCTCCACTCCAAACTCACTCATTCATGTCTTTATGGACCTTGTTTGTATACTGGTGCTCAGCCATGTTGGAACAGGAAGGGGCCATCCCCAAACTGTTCCCACAAAGTTGGGAGCATGAAATTGTCAAAAATGTCTTGGTATGCCGACACCTTAAGAGTTCCTATCACTGGAACTAAGGGGCTAAGCCCAACCCCTGAAAAACAACCCCACACCATAATCCACCCTCCACAAAATGATTTGGACCAGTGCACAAAGCAAGGTCCATAAAGATATGGATGAGCAAGTTTGGCTTGGAGGAGCGTGACTGGCCAGCACAGAGTTCTGACCTCAACCTGATAGAACATCTTTGGAACGAATTAGAGCAGAGACTGTGAGCCAGTCCTTCTCGTCCACTTCTGGAAGAATGGTCAAACATTCCCATAGACACACAACTAAACTTTGTGGACAGCCTTCCCAAGAGTTGAAGCTGTTATAGCTGCAAAGGGTGGGCCAACTCAATATTGAACCCTACATACTAAGACTGGGATGTGTAAAGGCAGGTGTCCCAATACTTTTGACACTATAGTGTATCATTGTCTATACCTGAAAACTTGCACATTCCTTCTGTCATGCAAAAGGCAGTTTTTCAACATAGTGAATAATTGTTTCTTGTATACTCATCAATATGCAGGATCACAAGCCATTTAGGTAAACAATGACAGGAACCAATTTACACTAATAGGGAGTTCTACCTTAAAATCACTAAGGGTAATGTGTTACCTATGGTTTAAACAGTGGTGGGACCATCAAATGACAATAAGTTGACATTTATAGGTTAATTTTCTAAAAGATGAAGGTGGCAGGAGATTATTATGTTGCATGAAGAAGGCTTTCTATAAAATCTCAATGTAATCCATAAATCCCACAAAGCATAACTAAGTCAATATAAGACATGCTGCTGACACTTATTAGGTGCATTTTTGTTTTAAGTGAAAACCCGCTGTAGTAAAAAAACTACAGTAAAAAATGTAATGAACATATTTAAAAAATGGCTGTAGTCAGTAGTAAAGTGTACAGAGGTACAAATACACACAGAACTAATACAAATTCTTTGCTAAACGAAAGACAATTGCAATTGGGTTAGATAGGTGCCTGATTCTATCAATATCTTGTTTGATTAAAGTGGACTTTTCCCTCTTTTCACTAAAAAATCACAGTAGTGAACAACTGATATAAAATTATCTTACATTCATTACTCAAACTTTTTTTTTTACATACAATTACTATTTTCCATTTCCCTGGTTGAGTGAGGCACTGGTGTTGTAACCTTGGCCTTACAGCTGCATCCTGTGAAGTTCTTGTCACTTGTTCCAGGAGGCAGACCCAGAGTTCCAGGAAGTAAAGGAATATGGATTCTTCTGCCCTTAGAAAAAATGGCCACCATGAAAACAATAGAAAAGAAAAGATAAAAAAGGTGTACAAAGAACAAAAAATCTGCAATTATTTATAAATATTGGTTTGTAGATTGCCCTTTCTAAAGATACCTTTGTTGTAGATTATAATCAGTTTGTAACTTCTAAGTTCAGCTTGTTCAATTAAAGGGGTTGTAAAGGCAGACTTTTTTTTATCTTTTTTTTTAATATAATCATTATTTTAATTTCTGCAAACATAATAAAGGGAATGCGATCTAAATAGTAAGGCGCAAACAAAGGGCTAAGTTGAACAAATTACGTTTTTTTATGTTAATGCATTCTATGCAAAACTGCAGACCTGTCACCCGAATGGAGGAGAAGTGATCCTATTGGCTGCCGAGGAGGAGGAGGGAGGAGACGCAGGGGAAGCTGCCGTGAAACACCAGGAGGAGGAGATGCCACCCAGAGGAAGCACTACCCGCAACCTAGATGGAGTAAGTGTGGGGCTGGTGACCGACCGGGGGGTGCCTGTGTTTGCTGCCCCCCCAAAAAAAAATATACCACCAGCTGCCACTAGGGCAGTCCATAGAATATACCCCCATGAACACAATCAGTGTTCATGGGGAAATACCTCCCTCAGCGCTATTGTGTTCTGCGGCCTTCCTTGCTGGCAGAGCACAATGATTAGTGTTGTCGGCTATAGTCGGCAGGTCTAATCATTTGGAAAAAACCCAGCAGTCTGGTTGTACAAGCCGATCGATAGATCATATTGTGTACAACCAGGATGCCTGTTTATGGATTAAACTGTGTCCAGTTCCTGCTACAAAGAGTACCTACAAATAGCAGTATTAAATCTAAACACCGTGGTAAGAGAAGGATTTCAATGCACGTTGAAAACACAGCAAGTCATGATAATAAAGATCACCTGGACAAAACTTACTCCTGTTTCTAATTAATGGCATATATATATATATATATTTATATATGTTTTAGAACAAGTGCCAAAATTAGAAAGGCAAGAAAGAATTTCCAAACATTTGTGGTCACCTAACCATCACTCCTTTATAAGCTTTTTGTACATCCTATTCAAAAATCCCTAATATATAGCTGGCCCCACCGTATAACAGCATCCATGCTTTTGGGCTTATTACAAGATTTTGGATTGTGTCTGTGCCCATTCAGCCATTTATTAAGTCAGGTACTGATGTTGGACAAGAAGACTTCTGTTACAATCTACGTTCCAATTCATGCCAAAGATGTTCAGTAGAGTTTAGGTCAGGGATCTGTGCAGGCCACTCAAGTTCCTCCAAACCAAACTTGTCTAACTATGTCTGTAAGGACGTGTCCTTGTGCACAGGGGCACAGTCATGCTGGAATAGACAAATGACCTTCCCTAAACTGCTGTCATAAGATTGAAGGCACACGATTGTCTAAATTGACTTTTTGGGGTTGATTTACTAAACCATAGCGTGCAAAATCTGGTGAAGCTCTGCACAGAAACCAATCAGCTTACAGTTTTTTTTTAACCAAGCCTAATTGAATAAGCTGAAGTTAGAAGCTGATTGGCTACCATGCACAGCTGCACCAGAATTTATTCTCTCCAGTTTTAGAACCCAACCCTTGTATGCTTTAGGCCCCTTTCACACATGCTGAACATTCATTACATCAGTTTGTTATCAATTTTTTCATTTGTTTATCATTGGTCTTTACGTCAGTTTTTTTACATTTGCCATCAAGAATCCTTAACCACTTGAGTCCCAGAGCTATTCATTCATACAGAAATGGACCGTTGCCCTTATACATCCGTTTTTTTCCAATCCGTTTTTTTAACCAAAGAAAAATAGGGCTTTGATGTGTTCCAAAAACAGACGTCAACGGAAGCGGATGTAAATGGATCAATAAAAGAAGAAAGAAGTGGCACATCCAGATGATTTCCAGGCTTTATTTGGGTCAAGGGCACCACAAATACCAGCAAGCAGTCCTTAGACGCATTTCACACACCAGTCGTATGCTATTCTATTGGTGGATTCACGCAGGACGAGCCGCAGCAGCCACTCCAGAGCTTCCAACTAGTGTGTGAGCCATTACACCCGGAGCAGCGATTTTCTCTTTGGTTTACCTGGATGTAAATGGATGACTATCCATTTACATCCGTTTTTCCATAGAGATGCATTGGTGTGTGTTTTTAATCTGTCAACAGTTGGCTGAAAAACGGATGAACGGTCCACATGTGTGATAGGGACCTTAGAATTAAACAGTAGTCTTCACTAGAAACACCTGAAAAGTTGGAGGGCTGTCCTTGTTCTTTGGGCCATTTAGTGTAGCTGATATTTCCTTTATTACTTCTGACTCCTGATGAGGTTCCAAAATAGTAACTATCAATTACATCAAAACGCAAAATATTGCTGAAACAAAAAATGTTTTTATGTATGTAGTTTTAGTGTTCAGTAAACCAATCTCATAACTTTTAATTTTTAACATACCTAATCTCTATACCCTTCATAAGGAATGATGTCTGTTAAGAGTAATAATTTGTCAAGTGGTGCCATAAGATGTAAGTGAGGGAAATTCTTTCTGGTTTATGAGTTAGCCGAGAATGACACACAGTAGTTAATATAAAAAAAAGTTAGAATGCAGATCTGTAAAAGTATGTGTCAGTGGCTGAACACACCAAGGCAGATATTGTTTTAGGCATAGGATAAAATATCTGCTTCTAGATCTCCCACATTATAAAGAAATACCTACCTCTCCTTCACTCCCAACACATGAAATACATTTGGTTTAAACAATAAGTTGTATATACTATAAACTGCAATTAAAGAACTGATGGCATATCTCATTATAGATAAGTATATGTGTATATGTATTATGTGTATTGATTACTTTTTATTTTCTATTTAAGAATAATATGGCAATTAGCACTACTGGGGCATTCAGAATCTGGTGCAGCTGTGCATGGTAGCCAATCAGCTTCTAACTTCAGCTTGTTCAATTAAGCTTTGAGAATAAAATATGGAAGCTGGTTTCTATGCAGAGTTGCACCAGATTTTGCATGCTCCAGCGTTAAGCCTCATACACACAATGAGAATACTGGATGAATGTTTGCCTGGTTTTTTTTTTGCATGCTAGTCTCATATCAAAAATGAAGAGGTTACTCAACTTACGAAAATTCTCATACAACAGAATACAACTTCAGAAGTGATGTAATGTATTGTATTCTAATGTATTCTTTCGTTTCCGAGCATGCATAGTCTTGCTCTTCCAATTTTTTTTTCGGAAAATTGTACCATCTGGTATTGTACAAGAAAAAATTTCCTATTTTTCCCTTTGGATAATTTTGACTCTCAAAAGCTGTGTACTAATGATCAAATTATCGTAGATCGCTTTGAAAGGCAATATGTTCGTCCGATTTTCTGAATATGTGTACTAGGCTTAAAGGAGAAGTACAAGTCGTTTGGCTGTACTTCTCACAGAGCTAGGCTTGAGAAAGGACACAACCATATAGTAAGGATCCACCCACAAGCAAGCCCCTTAGAGCCTGAGCCAGCCGCACCTGCCCCCTCCATGGCCCAGCGCTTTAATGAGGGCGATGGGGGGGGGGAGCAGAGAGCAGTGACTGACAGTCAGCAGCTCTCTGCTCAGGGAGCTCTGAGAACTGAGCGATCATTGGTGTTTGATCGCTCGGTTCTCGGTCTTAGAGCCGACGGGGGACAGATGCAACTTCGGGCCAATGCTGCATCCACCTAGCTAAGCATGATTCCTGAAAATAAAAAAATACCATACTCCTCTTTTAAATAAATCCCCTTAGTAAGTTTTAGCTTGGTATGTTCTGGAGATTAGTGCTTATCATGGTGTTCAGATAATGCTGACTCTGGGCAGGGCTTGGAGCTGATTTACTAAAGTGGTGCTGGAGATCAGTTTCTGGCACTTGAATAGAGCTAGAATTAAAATATTGTTTCCAACTGGATCTTGGAACTAAAACAAACATTCTGAAATGGCTCCTCCTAATGCTACTACACATGATTGTTGTCCATTTACAATAAATGAACCTTATGCCATTAACATAATCTTAATTATAGGAAAACAAGCCTATTTAAAATGGTATTAAACCCAAAAACAAAAAAGTAATGTTTTGTAGCTTACCAATGCTTAAACGTGGCAGTTGCATTGGTTTTCTGCTTGTTTAGACTTTTTTCCTTTATTTTCCGTAATTTGCCAGTAACACACTTTCTATTGGAGAATGTCTCCACTCTGAATGGAGGAGCAACAGAGACATCTAAGGACAGCAGCACTATCAATCTTAGGAGAGGGTAGTATTAGATGCACTAGCAAGTTTAGATGGACTTCTCTAACAAATTAAAGACAAACTCCAGCTAACCCTTCTTAGGCTTCATGTACATTTTCAACCTCCCGTGAATGATTTTTGGCCAGCTAGAAACCGGCGTCTAAAATGTCTGCTTTGCCGCGTTTTGCATGCCGCGTTTAGCCGCGTTTTGCCGTGTTTGCATCTAGGAGCGTTTTTTTTTCTCCAATATATCTTTATTGAGGAAACTATGAGCAGAATACAATATCCTGTGAACAATACTTAAATACAGAGCGATGTTTGGTGTAACATTGTATTACAGGAATGACATATTACGAACAACATAACACATGGTCTTTTCCATCTCAGCGTCTAACCGCCTTCCAATACTGAATGGTAAATGGTAAATTGAACGAGGTAGGAGCCCCTTAAACACTATATTTGTAAGGAGTAGTGATTAATATATTAGGAAATCCCCTGTAGCTCAAGCTGTTAGCGGAGGTAGGGATGGGTCCGTATGTTTGGTTATTGAGTTGCGTGGGTATGTGGGGTGAGAGATTAAGTTGTATAGGGTTATATTGGAGAGGGGTTCCATCAGGATCAGCAAGATGGTAATAGTCGTTAGGACGTGTGCTGGGGTAATGAGCTAGGGCGTGTAGATAAGGGAATTACGGGAGGGTTGGGGGGGGGTGAGGAGGGAAGGGGGTAGGATTGGAATATTGGGCAGATGGGGGGGTGAGCTCCTCGGCCTCCACCGGCGGCTATATTTTGTTTATGTTGTAGCCTACATTTTTAAGTGAAAAAAGGTAAGGAGAGCGTTAGTTGTGTGTTTAGGAATTAGGACCTGGACACTCGTCCCTCGGTTAGGGGCGGGCGTCCATGTGTCCATTTGGAGAGTGTGGCAGGTGCTCATTACGGATCTGAGAGATCTGCTTTATTAGCCCGTAGTGGCATTCTGTATGTGACCCATCACTGTTGCGTATTTTTCTGTGGTTCGAAAATGAATCCAACAGGCCCATATATGTGAGAATTTGGCTGGTTCATCTCTAGCTATATGGATCAGTTCTTCCATTTCTGCAATTTTATTATTGCGGTTGAACCATTCCAGGATTAACGGGGTATTAGATGATCCCCAGTCAGTGGACCGGTATACACATCTTAGCGGCGTTGATTAAATGTATTACTAGGGATTTGCGGTATGTATGTGCCGATAAATTGAAGTGAGGAATAGGTACTGAGCTGGGGTGTATTCTAGGGTATATGAGGATATTTGCATTGTCACTTTGTGTGCTTGTGTCCAGAAGTTTTGCAGGAGGGGGCATGACCACCATATGTGCAGCATAGTGCCAGGTTCCCTGGAGCATTTCCAGCATGTATCAGGAATGTTCGGGAGGAGCATTTTTGTTTAGGCCTCATGCACACAGGACGTTTTTTGACTGTTTTACAGCAGTTGTTTTTAGCTGCAGACATTTTTTTCTACAGTCAATAAACCCTCCATCATGTTATCCTATATGTTCATGCACACATAGGCTGTTATCAACTGTTTTTAGCAGTGACGTTTTTGAGCTGTAAAAATAACCCAAGACCAGAGGGTTCTGAGAGACGTTTTTCAGCTGTAAAAACGTTCAAACGCTCAAAAAGCCCAAAAACGCTCAAAAATGCTCAAAAACGTTGATCGCCAACGTTTTTGGATGTTTTAGATCAATTGGAAAAAAAAATGCTGGCCCTTTAAAAATGCTGATAAATGTGAAAAAAACTGCGGTAATATAACGCTGGTAAAAGCTGAAAAAATCACTGATAAGCTACTGCCGATTTTTGGAGGTTTTTTAAAGTCCTGTGTGCATTAAGCCTTAATGGAAAAGCCTGTTAACGAAACGCTCCTAGACACGAGTTAACATGTTTAGGCATGTTTACAAGCTGTTACAGGCATTTGGCGTTTCAAATGCCTCTGAAATTCCGTCTGAATGCATTTTTTTGCTTTCCAAGAAATGCCTCTAAACTCAACTGCCTGGAAACGACCTTAAATAACCCTGTGTAAATGTACTGATAAGATAACATTAGATGAGTTCAGGGACAACTGAAAAAACTGCCCAAATGCCTCTAAACGTCCGTTTACAGGCAGCAGTGTGCATGGAGCCTAAAGCTGTTACAGCAACACTTTTTTCCTTTTGGAATAAAGATTTTATATAAATGAATAAAAGTTGACCATTGCAAGCAACCTTAAATGGTTTGTCTCAAGTCTCTAAATGCCACTTTTGCTAGTCTGCTAAAGGAAGTTGAAAAATAGCAGACTAGAACTAGAAATTGTTTTTGGGTGTAATACCACGTTAAAGTTAACCTATACTCCTTTTTAATATTTTACAAGTAATAGGAATGGCTTAAAGTGACGTTAAAGGATGTTTTTTCTTTTAAAATAACAAACACATCATACTTACCTACTCTGTGTAATGGTTTTGCACAGAGCAGCCCTGATCCTCATCTTCTATGGTTCTGCTTCCTATGGGGGCACTTGTGCAGGCTCACCCCCAAGCCACCTTATCTGTGTCCATTGACACAAACAGGATGGCTCGGCTCTGCCCCTAGGTCTCTCGTCACAGAATTTGATTGACAGCAGCGGGAGCCAATGGCTTCCATTGCTGTCAATCTGTGCATTGAGGAGGGACAGTGCTGTGAAAGCAGCCACTCTCGGGCACATTGCAGGATTGGGATTCTTGACACCAGTTTTCCTGACACCAAGAGGTAAAAAGGTGACAGGGGAAGGGCTCCAGCCAGGGGCGTAACGATAGGGGTTGCAGGGGTTGCAATTGCAACCGGGCCCCATGGTCCAGGGGGCCCATGTGCCTCCCTTGTACACCTGAATAGGAGGGATGGCGGGGGTGGCATTTAGAGGACCCAATCTCCTCCATTTTCCTCTATCCAGTTTACTTGTCTTCTGCTGTTCCCAGGGCCCCTGTGTGCTTCCCTGGTCCCCCTGGGGCTTGCTGCAGAACTTGTGAAAGTGCCCCACTGCAGTACCGTAATAAAGGGACCCACGATGGGAGTAAAGGGCCACAGGATCAGTGGAAAGAGGGAAGGGCCCTGGCCAGGGGTCAGGGGGCCCTTCATAATTTCTTGCACTGGGGCCCTGAAGGTTCTAGTTACGCCTCTGGCTCCAGCCTATGACTGGCAACCTCAGCTCTGTTTCTGTGTCCTGTGTGAAGGTAGGTATGCACCTTCCCTCCAATCAGCTCTCCTCACTGAGCTCTGCAAAGTATAATTTCAGCTTCTTACCCCTGCTTTCTAAAAGCTCAACAATTCTGTAACAATTCTGGACTTTGAACAACTGTAGAAAAGCGAAGACTGTGTATGAAGTGGTACAACTTATGTAGGATGATGTGTTTAATCTCTGGGTGACTAGATGCATGTCTTTCTTAGGCAGAAAATACTCTTTGTGCCCCTCACTGATTTAATTTCACTTTATTGCTTGAGCCTGACTTTTCTCGACTTCTTAGCTAAGCTTCACTAACTGCAAAGTCCAGTACAAATTTTGCTATAGACCGGGCGGGACTTTCATATGATGTTCTCCAGGATCGTTCCTTGTGTGCGGTCTGGGGCTGCGCTGCGGTGCAATCTGTCACCGGCTGTGTCCATCGGATCAGTGTACTGGCCCACTGCCAGTACAATTTGACCGCTGTGACCAATCACAGCACATCCCATAACAATTGTAAGCAATAGATGGATTCCTTTCATGTCATCCATTGTGTACAATTGTGTTGCTAGCTGTGACTGGTCACAGTGATCACATGGTACAGACAGGGCCCAATCACAGCCCATTTGTACCATGTCATTAGCTGTGGCCAAACACAGCTAATCACTAGGGATGGGCCGAACGGACCCCTGTTCGGTTCACACCAGAACTTTCGAACATCCCGAAACTTTGGACCTGAACAACGAACCATTGAAGTCAATGGGACCCAAACGTCAAAAATCAAAAGTGCCCATTTTGAAGGTTTATATGCTTATAGTAATTGGGCATACAATGGTTATAGGGGGTCTTCTTAGTCTCTCTGTAAAAGGGCACATCTCTGTGATATGTAAAACATAGCCAGAGCAAAATGACATTTCCAAAGGAAAAATTGTCATTTATTATTGCAGCTGTAATATATATTGCCGACTTCCGGCAATATACAAAAAATCACTGAAAAAAATTGTGTAGGGTCCCCCCCCCCCAGTCCATACCAGTCCCTTCGGGTCTGGTTTGGATTTTAAGGGGAACCCCGTGCCAAAATTTAAAAACAATTTGACGTGGGGTCCCCCCTAGAATCCAAACCAGACCCTTATCCGAGCATGCAACCTGACTGGCCAGAATGGGCCCCCCCCCTCCTGAACTGTACCAGGCTACATGCCCTCAACATGGGGAGTATGGCTGTTTTGGGGCAGGGGGAGCTGTGCGCCCCCTAACCCAAAGCACCTTGTCCCCATGTTGATGGGGACTCTTCCCCAAAACCCTGCGCTGTGGTTGTGGGGGTCTGCAGGCGGGGGGCTTAACGGAATCTGGCCTTACCCAGATCCCGACCCCCCCCAATTAGTATCGGGTACATTGTACCCCTACTACTTCACCAAAAAGTGTCAAAAAAGAGAAAAACACAGGAGACAATTAGGGACAAGTCCTTTATTAAAAAATAAAAAAATAAGTATCTTCCATTGTAATCCACATCAATCACGGCGAGCGACTGACCCGAAAAAAAAAACCGCAACAGCTCCTCCTCCATGGGCTCCCGCTGACTGAGCTCTGTTTGTTATGACAGTTTATTTTTAGTGAAGGACGGGGCCACCCGGTGATGTCGCCAAGTGGCCCCGCCCTGCCATATAAATAAACTGTCATAACAAACAGCGGGCAGACGGCGGGAGCCCTCCCATCAGGGAGGAGCTGTACGCACCATCTGCGCTATGCTCGGGCCAAACTCTTCGCCCATCCCTACTAATCACAACAAAACACACTGAATGAAACAAACACTTTCAGTAAAAATGGTAGCTTATAGCAGTGAAATTCACCAGTATAGTGTAAAATAAAAATAATATTCCTGATCATTTCCCCAGAGAAGTACAGTGTTACTGTTAGGAAATGACTGTGGCTGAAATTGCACCTGTGCGCGTTCGCACGCGCCCGTGCGTGTGTGCGCGGCAATGGTGCCAAACGGCCTGTTTAAGCAGACAGCACCCAGCAGCCGGTGCTGTCCGTTCTACAGCGTGTGAGTGTTCCTGAGTGACCTGATTATCTGAGTATCTGTTCCTGCGACCCGGCTTGTCCTTGACCTTGTTGATTTCTGCCTGCACCGACCCCAGCCTGCCCATGACAACTCTTCTTCCTGATCCCTGTG
>BLSH010385598.1:163314-180338 GCA_018402905.1 Glandirana rugosa | reverse complement strand
TGTCGGTAAGTTTCAGGTCTTAAATATGTCGAATAGACTCGAAGGTCTTTCATTCCCCACCACTCGACGTCTCCACTCACTCTGGACTAACTTCCATTGGGGACACTAATTCTGGTGAGCTGAGGGTCTCCAAGAAATTCCTGTAATTTGCAGAGATTTCCTCTCACTTCCTATTTGGCTATGGGACAGAAGGGAAATCTCCCCAATTAGACAGAGATGGCAGAAAAAAATCTGACAGCGGTTATAATCCTCCCTCACTCTATCCAAAATGAAAAACAAAAAAACGTTTTGCCCATAATTCTACTTTAATATGCTGAGCAATAAGTGTCCTTTCAGTCTGCTGCTTCATTCCTCTGCTATTAGCAAGAGACAAATGGTGTCAGGGGAAGTGAGGTCCAGCACACAGCCTGTGATTGACAGTCTCAGCTCTGATCCAGTGTGCTGTGTGAATGGGGTTGTGTCCCTTCCCTCCAATCAGGTCTCACTCACCTCTGCAGCTCACCACCCCTTACTTTCTGGAAGCTCAGATAAGCTGTATAAATTCTGGACTTTGAATGGCTGTAGAGAAGAGAAGACTGCAGATAAACAGTTATAACGTATATAGAAAGATTTGTTTAATCTCTGTTTATCACCTGAGGCTAGTCACTTCACTGGGTATATGTAAGGGTTTACAACCGCTTTGATTGAGAATTTAATATCGCTTTAACTTCAGCCCATTTCTTCTTCATTGATTTCCTTTGTCCCAATATGCCTTGCTTTTTTAGACACCATTACCGTGTGACCTGGCACCTCTTTGCTCTGGCAACACTCTGGCCTGGTGTTCCAACCACAACTACCTGAACTACCTGTGGGGTGTGTTAGATCATCAATTAATTGAGATACTGTACATCCTTCTGTTATATACTTTCATAAAGGCAAGTAATGTTCTTTGAAAATGCAGTGTGTATTATGTCAGCCTTTCATTTCATCCATTTCTGTGTATCTAAATTTACATCATGAGCAGACTTGTGCATATTATTCATCTCCTAATCCCACCTCTGCTTATTACAGGCACACTATGAATCATAGCTATGAGTACTGTATGCTCATAACATTGCATATCCTCTTAGTTATATATACTTTACTTACATTTAAAACCAGAGAGGAAAAATGTTCCTTTTTGCCCCAAACTTGAGCTTCAGGTATCCAATTTTTGACTTGTTTGGAATATGCAGTATAGAGAATATACAGTAATTAGCAGAGCTAGAGAACACATGCCAAGACAAGTGTAGTGAGCTGGTGGGGATAATAAATTAAGAGGACTTTTAAACCTTGATAATGTTTGTATCTATTTCACAGTCTTCTGTGTATTTATCTACCCTATGCCTTCTGTGCCCAGAACAGGCGCAGATTTGCTAGCACTACATAGTATAGAAAACCAAAGCAGCCAATGAGAACTGTTCTTTCCATAATCTGCCTAATCGAAGCAAAATTCAAATTTGATGTAACTAATCCTAGCAATGAGCAAAGACTTGGGGGGCACACCTTGACTATGCATGACATTAAATATTGTGCTGCTATAAGACCATACAAACAGAGCAAAATATTACAGCACACACATACAAAAATGTCATTTTAATCCTGCTATTCAAAGCACCCGAACATTATAAGCAAATAAGAAAATATGGGGGCTTAGTCACACCATATGGCCATACAGTGCTTAAGCCCACTACTGCATCCAAGTACCCCATTTTCAGTGGGTCCTACACTAACCATAGAATGAAAGATCCCACTTCTCAGCCATGAGAGAAATACACTCCTCTTTATGGGAGAACTAAAAGGACTCCTTCTATAAATGACATTTTTGTATGTGTGCGCTGTAATATTTTGCTCTAATCCTAGCAATGGATTTAGTTTTCAGCACAACTTGATCTATTCATATACATTGATACCACTGACTGAAAAATATGTGACTATTCAAATGCAGCTACCATTGGGCTTCCAGGAAGCACTATTGCCACCTCCTGATGCCTATTGTTTATTACATTGCTGAACAGCAATATTATAATACATGGATATAGAACCATCACTTACAGACCAATATTGCCCTCAGAAATGCCCATGAGGTATGACCTCATGTAATATTCAATACCTATAATGTCCAAAATGTCTCGTTTCACTGATTTCATTTAGTCCTATGGTGGAGTCCCGATTCCGATGCTGATCGCCTCTTCTCCAGGTAGTGATCGCCAAAAAAACCAAAAAAGTATATATTGTAGTATGTTCTACTTAACAGCAAATCCCCACACCCTTACT
Organism: Glandirana rugosa; assembly: GCA_018402905.1. Lineage (NCBI taxonomy): Eukaryota > Metazoa > Chordata > Amphibia > Anura > Ranidae > Glandirana > Glandirana rugosa. The sequence goes on along the minus strand of BLSH010385598.1, from coordinate 178,043 downwards.
ATCTGTGCTCACATTTAAATAAGTGTCATAGAACGCCTTTTGGCTCCACTCATGTGATCCCATTCTAGGTACTCTTACCCTCCAAACTCAAAAGCAAGCCTTCTGTATAATAGCGCTGTGGGTTCCTTTCTCCTATGACTTCACATTTATATATCCTTTTCAGGGGTATTCTTCCTGCCCCGCTCCAAATCAGATGTGCAAAAATGCCCAAAAACAAAAAACTGTAATATAGTGTAAAATTGCTTTAAATATTCAAAAACTGCTAAAACAATCCACTACTCACATTGAGTTGTACTATAATGTGCATATCCAATATGGTATTTTACATTGCAGGAATGGGTCACAACTGCAAGCCAAGCGTTTGGCTCCTAATTGCGGTGTGGTTCCATTGATCTCAAATGGCAGGTGGTGCCATCTGTCAAGCTCTGTAGCCTGAGTTAAAAATGCTGAAGCTGCAAACCAAAGCAACATGGCAGTGGCATGTGAGCAGCCTGCCAGATTGTAATGTTAGAATCTGGCAGGGTCAGCCGGGGTTCAGTAAAACTGCTAGTCAGCCACCTGTTTTTACCGCTCTCCAGCCACCTATGTAAAAGTGTGAAAAAAATACTCTTGCACTGCCACATACTGTATATGAGTTGTGTGCAATTTCCTATATGTATTCCCACATTCAAAGCATGTGTATATATAAAAAAAAGTGTTGCGCTGCTCTCACACTAACCCTAGATTACAGATAAATATATACATGCAATAAATTAAATAAATTGCTCCACCAATGCCCATAAAATAAATCAATCATATATACAAAGTCAATATACAGTATATACACAAATGTGAAATAACCCTATGAGGCACAGTTAGTTGTGTGCACCACATCCAAAAAAGTTGCATAATACTACTTGAAAAGAAGAAGGATTTTAATGGCTGCCACTCATAACCCAACTAAGCATAGAAAGGAAAGGGGAAAAGGAGGGGCAGGGGAGTAAGGAAAAGAAAAAAGGAAGGGGAAGTAAAGGACAGGAATGGTGGTCACGATGTCACATTACCTTGTGGGAATGGACCTAATTAACTCAACCCAACTAGAGCATCCTAGATGAACCCATTATTTAAAATGTTTCTTGTCACTTTAAATATAAAAAAAGGAGGGGGATGGGAGATAAGGAGAATATGGTATCCTTCTATAGAAAGAGTTTGAAACTGACAAGTTCATGTTGGGTTATGAGTGGCAGCCGTTAAAGTCTTTTTTCTTTTCGAGTAGTATTATGTATACACAAATGTGACAACAAAGTCTCTGTGTGATTTTGAATTCTCAGTGTAAATGTCCCAAATTCCTCCAGTGGACCACTGCAAATACAAATTTTACACATACTCCAACCTTTAATGTGACAATCCCCTCACCTTCTACTATGAACCTATATGAGATATAGGTCACCAAACGCTTTACCCTCTATAGCAGTGTTTCTCAACCAGGGTTCTGTGGAACCCTGGGGTTCCTCCAGAGGTTGCTAGGGGTTCCTTGAGCAATGGTCAATTTCTACATCTCAGATAAATTCCCAATGACATCATTGATCTTTTTAGCTATCTGTAAGGGGGTAATTCTCAATGACCACAAGTGTAAGGAGCATTCTTCCCATTGACCATCACACTAATGTATCATGAGTTGTAGATTTTTCATTTTTAGCAGGGGTTCCCCGAGCCCGGAGAATTATTTCCAGGGTTCCTCGGTGTTGAAAAGGTTGAGAAAGGCAGCTCTATAGGGTTAAATGAGCTCTGATCCACTTACTGTACATATAAACACCAGGGTAACTTCCCCTATAAGGGGTTGTAAACTCCTCCTTCAATAAGATTGATAGTAAAGTGCTCAAAGCGAAGAGAAAGCTTCCATTGCACAATAATCTCTTTGCACTCATTTTGTTTAAAACATTAAAAGAAAAAAACACTCACAATAGTTGGTGCACTCATCCTGTGTGCTATGGAGGCACAGCCAACAAAAACAGACTTTTTGTGGGGTGCCACTCCAGTGCTGTCAGTATTGCTTTCTGTGACGTCACCCGACTCCCAAAAAATTGTTATTTGCAGTGGAACACTGCAGGAATTTGGGACATTTGAAATTAATTTAAAAATCACACAATTAGAGAATTTGTTGTCAAATTTGTGTATATATATTGGATTTGTATATAGTTGATTTATTGTTGTGCATTTATACATTTATCTGCAAGCTTGAGTTAGTATAAGAAGCAGCATAGCACATATATATATATATATATATATATATATATATATATATATATATATATATATATGCCTGTGTGAAAGAGCCCTATAATTTGAGTCTTGTACAATTCATTTAGATAAATGTTTGTTGTCCAATTAAATGTATCTAAAATGTACAATGTGACTTTTCTCATGTATAGCAAATTAAATTGAAAAGGAAAGGAAAAAACAAACCCTTAGCTTAAAGTTAAAAATTATAACACTCCATTCTATAAACAATGCATGTGTACAGTTTATACAGTGACGTGAATAATGTCCCACTATTGTTCCATAATGTTCACATCTTTTATTTACTCACAGAGCATATGAATATCTCATGATAGTTGTTTTCTTTGTTAATGCCTAGACATTTGAGTCATTTTTGTTCTCATAAGGGTGTTACCTGCAGATTATAACTAAAGAGGTTTTCAGGCTTATACATTGCAACAATTTATAATTAGCTTAGCTATTTCACAATATATTTGCAATGCTAAGATAAAAAATACAGAGTCTGTGAGCCATTCAGAGATCTTGGCAATGTATTTAAATTATGAATTATAAATGAAGCTTTATGATTTTAATGAAGTGACTACTATTCACATATGATTAAAGTAACAAAAATCATCCTTAGATGTGTTGGCTAAGAGCAGTGTCTTTGTCATTTCTAGTATAAACTACTAGTCCCATCAATCCACCACCATGGAGATGAACAATGGCAGACATGTGTGAAGTTCAACCTGTGTGACAACTATTGCTCCTTCTATGAGACAAAGCAATTGGATTTTGATAGAAAGGTGCTTCAAAGAAGATGTTGCAAAGAAGTGGAAAATATTCTAGAATGGGGGATTGGCAACCCAACGATCGTGATCTACCAGTCAATCGCAGCTAGTTGACTGGTAGATTGCGCCCTTGACTTGCCATTTCCAGAGCAGTGAAAAGCGGGCCCCGGTGGAGTGATATAAACTCCATCTCTCTGTATCCAGCCTAGGACCGAGTGGTGCCAGGAAGGACAGGTGCCCTGGGAGTAGAGCTCACATGTGAGGAAGGGGCATATCAGAAATTCAGAAAGCTCAGGATCTGAAACACACAGGAGACAACACACTTTTCCACATACTATCCTACACTCTGCCCACCAGCATCTTCTCTCCCAGGTCCCTCGCAGGAAATCCTGTGCCCGTCCACAGAGTGGTAATCTGAGAGCCATAGCATGAGGCAGCAAGAGGATATACAAATGCATTGATAGATGTATGGTCAGCAGGGTCACTCTGTTCTTTGGGGAACACTGCTCAGTGCTGTTTGTGAGTGAGAGGAGGTCACTCTGCAAGCACCCAGCAACCTTGTGCAGACCAATGATGAAGGGGTTAAAGCAGGAGGTGAGAAGGCATTGTATTGCCTCCTCACCACCTGCTGTAACCCTTTGGACCCTGCCCTGGCATGCTGAAACTGAATGGGTTGCAATTTACGAAGGTGGTATAACTCCTGTGGCAGCATGTATATACCCTCAGGTGCTGCTGCCTCTGTGGCTAAAGGGGGTAAGGGTTCATGCTCCTGTGTGATTCGGTGTGGTGCAATTTTGCAGCCCATCCATTTAAATGGAATGCATATCGCACCAGACCACACAAAAAGTGCCTGCAGGCACTACTTTTTAAAATCACAATGCACCAAATCACATGGATCTGCGTTTGGGATGCCATTAACAATGTATTGGCACTTACAGCATTTTGCGAAGGCAGTGCACTTTGCAGTGCAGGAAACACACACGGAGCGCGCCTTTCCCATACCGTGTTCTGCTGTGAATTGGCCCTAAAAACAGGACACCGGTGATCTTTGACTTGTCCCATGTTGTTCAGGTAGATCTTCATCTCTCTAAGGTTGCCTACCCCTGTTCTAGAATATGTATAAGGAGTAAATGTTTAACACTTTCACCAGGATCCCAGTTATGCCGTTTGTTGCCTTGAAGGCGACCTTTCCTGTCCCATATCTAAAAGCAATGTACAACAATGTAGTATATTGTAGCTTACCAGTTCTTAAATGTCATGACTGTATTAGTTTTCATTTTTCAGGCTAAGAACATTTTCAGTAAGTACAGAAAATACTTGTGAAAGTGAAACTTTGTCCAAAAAGGGAAGCTCTGCTTCTGCTACTCTTCCTCCTCCTGGCACCAGGATGCAGTATGGGAAGAAGGTAAGCCCATGGAGGCACTGTGATGCTTTGAGCAGTGTTATGCTGGGAAACCTAATGGTCCTGCCATTTATGTGGATGTTACTTGACATGTACCACCTGCCTAAACAATGTTACTGACCAAGTACACCCCTTCATGGAAACAGTATTCCTTGATGGCAATGACCTCATTCAGCAGGATAATTTGCCCTGCTGCACTGCAAAAATGGTTTGAGGGACATAACAATGAGTATGAGGTGTTCACTTAGCTTCCAAATTCTCCAAATCATAAGCCAATCGAGCATCTGTGGGATGTGCTGGAAAAACGTGTCTGATCCATGGAGGCCCCCACCGCATAACTTACAGAACTTTCTTTGTGTCGAGGGTCGGTAGGAGGCTGTATTCGCATGTAACCACTCAGATGAGCAATTACATGCATACAGCAGCTGAGAAGGCCATTGATTTGTACAGAGTACAATCCTGCCACTGCCAGTTGATGCTGTTTGCACACAGTGTGTGTGCAGGCATCGTTTATGACCACCAGCAAGAATCATACCATACCAAACCATACTGGGCTGCTGCTAAACTGCCATGTAAACTAGGGCACTAATACATTTTTCAGATCACGCTTGTCCTTCATTTGTAAAATCTAAATTGATTCATATTTTCTTTTAAAGCTTAAACACACAGGTGCCGGCTGCAGATGACCTGTGTGGTCTCATGTCATATTTCACTTGGCATTTAAAAGTTTCTTTGGTGTGGGGGGTACTAGAAGAATCAATGATGTTAGAAAAGGCCTGCAATGTCAGTCACCACTTTGATGTTGCATGTATCTGAAGATACATCTCTGTACATAGCAAGGGAAGCTCTAAGCTAGCAAGCCCTTATGGTTATTTATTCATTACATACAAGCCAGTGTCAGAGCTGACATATGCCAGGCTTCTATTGTTATATTCACAGTTTTCAAGATGTTAAAGTGGTATTAAACCCAAAACCAAACATGTATTAGAATGTAGCTTATGAATCTGACAAGATACCACTTGCTAGTATCCTGTGAAACAGGTGTGACCAGATATGTATGGACCTGCACAGGGATCATCAGGTTCAACACTGCATGAAAATAATGTGATTTTATTAACCACTTCAGCCCTGGAAGGATTTCCCAGTTTAGGACCAGAGCACTTTTTGTGATTCGGCACTGCGTCGCTTTAACTGACAATTGCGTGGTCGTGCAACGTTGTACCCAAACAAAATGTGCATCCTTTTTTTCCCCACAAATAGAGCTTTCTTTTGGTGGTATTTGATCACCGCTGCGTCATTTCTGATTGCCGCTATAAACAAAAGAAGAGCGACAATTTTGCAAAAATCCCAAATTTCTTACTTTTTGCTAAAATACAAATCATAAAAAAAATATAAAAAAACATTTTTTTTCAACGGTTTTGGCCGATTTATATTCTTCCTCATATTTGTGATAAAAAAAAAAATCGCAATCGGCGTTTATTGATTGGTTTGCGCAAAAGTTGCTGCGTTTACGGATGATGAGAATTCATTTCGGGGGTTTTTATTTTTTTTTTATTTTTTACTAGTAATGGCAGAGATCTGCGATTTTTAGCGGTACTGCGATATTGCAGCGGACATGTTGGACCATTTTGACACTTTTTTGGGACCATTGGCATTTATACAGTGATCAGTGCTATAAAAATGCACTGATTACTGTGTAAATGCCATTGGCAGTGAAGGGGTTAACCTGCAGGGGGCACTCTAAGGGTTAACTGTGTTCCCTGGGCGTGTTCTAACTGTGTGTGGGCTGCCCTAGCAGGGGAAGGGGAGTGATCACAGCTTCCATATATATAGAGGAAGGCTGTGATCACAGTCCTTCGCCCCTCACAGAACGGAGATCCGTGTTTACATACACGGACCTCCGTTCCTTCACTCCGGGGGGGCATCGCGGGTAGCCGGCGGAGATCGAGTCCACTGCACCCGCTCCCTGGCCCCCCGGAACACAGAGAGTGCGCGCACTCACAGTGCTCGATCTGGCAGCCGCCGTCATATGACGGTGGTTTGCCTAGCAGAGCCATCTTGTCATCGTCAACCTGTGGTTGACGGTCGGCAAGTGTTTAAGAAGACAACACAAGTGACAAAAACAGCAATACATACCAATGTCCAATATACCAAAGAATACAAAACCCAGTGAACCTAAACAAAGTGAACCTGATAGTGAGCACAATAAAGCAAACCCCACCTAAACTAACTAAATTAAACAGTGTACATTGGGCAGGGTAAACAGGCCATGCAGATTCAGGCTGAGGAACAAGGAATAAGCCCAGTTAGGGAGAAGGTACATGGGAGTAGGTACAATCAGGGGGGAGAAGGATCATGGTCACAAGGTACATGGGAAACACAAACAGAACACTGAGGCAATATGGATAGGTAGAGGAGGGACTAAATACACTCCTAGCAGCCAGCATCAGGTAAGCACTAACTGCTAGGATCTGCTGGCTGCTGGTGGACGCTGGAACTACATCCTTCAGGTCCTGGAATCACATTGCCCTCAGCAGACGAGTTCCTGACGCAATCCTTAGATGTGGTAGCTGCATTTGTTTCCTTTGTTGGTGCTCTGTCTAACGTTATATGTATTTGTTCTTTGTTGTACTGAACTGCATCGGGTTACTATCGTTCTGTAGTATGCTGACATCTAGTGGTGGTTTTGGACTTATGTTAAACACATTACTTATGTGATTTTCCTTCTGTCCTCCCCTCTGGTTTAGTGCTAGCTTGAACCTCACAGGCATAGGTGTGCGCAGCCTATTGCATTAGGGTGTGCACCACAAAGCGCAAACAAACATGAGTGTGTGTGTATATATGTTAGAAGGGCAGAGATTGGTGTCAGTAGTTTATTTTTACATTATTACAATATTATATTTTATTATTATTTTTTTTAATTTTATTTAGGAGCCCTGCTGGCAGTTTTGGTGAAATATCAGGGGTCTAAACAGACCCCTGATGCCTCACAGACTCAGAGAAAGAGACTGAGGACAGAGATTCCCCTAGCCTTTTCTCTGCAGCCAGGCAGCAGGCGGAAACTGCACAGTAGGGGGTGATTAGGGTGTGCCCAGGCACACCTGCCACCCTATGTGCGCACAGGTAATTAAATGTTCCCTCAGTCAGTGTTAGTTCTTCACATAAATAGGGTTTAGAAAAGTCCTCAAAAGACTGAAACAGCATCTTCTATACTGCAATCAGCCAAAGCAAAATTGCATTGGATTCAACTTCTGCATCTAACTGAAGAGCTAAGCTGCCTGTTAATGGTGCCAAGTCAGCAGGTGACCATACTGCCAAGACAGTTTGGGTCAGAGAAGGTACGTTGATGCATAAAGCAACATTTGAAACATAACATTTAGGCTTTTTCCTTTATCGTCACTTGATGATCAGCCAGTAAGTCTGTTATTTTTCCTATTACACACCAAGCTGACCAACAAAAATGTCAGTTAGAGGCTCAGGAGTGCGGCGGGCGCACACACGTGCGCCCCCTAGCGGCCATTCTCAGATCGCCGTCTTTTTATGGCAATTCGCCATATTTTGTCCACAGTGCCGCCATAAATATGCGGTAGGCAGTGTGGAACTGGTTAATTTGTCAGTCAAGTTCATCTAGATCTGCTAATAAATCTAATACGACCCTCTCCTCAAATTGACAATGTTGCTGCCAGTAAAAATTTAGATCAGCTACGTGTTTTTACTGACCACAGAACTGCAAATGTAAACAAGCCCTAAGAGAGAAAGTATATTACTGGCTGGATCACCAGGTAAACAAACATAAAGGAAAAAAAAAATAAAAAAGAATGCAGCCACCCCATTTAATAATTGGTAAACTGCAATTTATTATGTTGTTTTTAAATTTAATACTGCTTTTAGGCCATGTTCACACTGATCCAACAGGAAAGTCGCACTTTGCCCTGTGACTATAGGTCCGACTTCCAAGCAACTTCAATGAACAGGATCCAATTTTGATCTGACTTTGAGATGATTATGACTTGTTTGTTGACCAATCAAAACAATTCCTTCTGGTCTGGATGAAAGCTCGCTCCAAATTTATAAAAAAAAAAAAAACATACCAGAATCCATACCAAATCCATTGAGTCTGGTATGGATTGTAAAGGGGAACTCCATGCCAAACTGTAAAAAAAAAAATTGTAAAAAAAAAACAAAAAAAAACTGCATGCCCCCCCCCCAAATCCTTATCAGACCCTTATCCGAACATGCAGCCTGGCAGGTCAGGAAAGGGGGGGGGGGATGAGCGAGCTCCCCCCCAACCATACCAGTCCACATGCCCTCAACATGGGGATGGGGGGGGAGTGGGTGCTTGGATCCAATGTCAATCACAATGTCTTGTTAAAGGGGGCTTCCTTTCAGACCCCCACAACCACAGCCCAGGGTTGCGGGGAAGAGAATCTTGTCCCCATCAACATTTGTTTATGGGGACAAGGTGCTTTGACCCCCCCCACCCCAAAGCACCTTGTCCCCATGTTGATAAGGATGAGGGCCTCTTCCCTACAGCCCTCGGCTGTGGTTGTGGGGGTAGGTGGGTGGGGGTCTTATCAGAATCTGGAAGTCCCCTTTAACAAGACATTGTGACTGACATTGGATCTACATCGGTGGACATAAATAAGCTGCCTCAAGATTTTTGTTAAACCACAGTGGTTTTTTTTTGGGTGAAAGGGTAGGGGTACTATGTACCCCATAGTCATTCACTTAGGGTAGGCGGGGTCTGGGGACACCCTTTCTTAAAGGCGGCTTACAGATTCCGATAAGCCCCCTATCCGCAGACCTCCACAACCACAGCCCAGCATTGTGGGGAAGAGACCTTGTCCCCATTAACATAGGGACAAGGTGCTTTGCCCCAAAGCACCCACCACCCCATGTTGAGGGCATGGGGCCTGGTATGGTTCGGGAGGGGGGCGCTCGCTTGCTGGTCTGCCAGGCTGCATGCTCGGGTAAGGGTCTTTTATGGATTATGGGGGGGGGACCCCGTGTCAATTTTTTTATTATTACATTTTGCATTGCTAATGTGCTCCTCTGAGCACAAGTCGCATGTCACAAGTCAGATCAGTTAAGATGTTGATCCGACTTGGATGCGATTAAAATTAAATTCAATAGGCTGAAATCGGACCCAAGCTGGACCATAGTAGTGCAGGAACTTTTTCAAAAGTCGGACCAGTTAAGACGGGAACCACTGATTTTGACATGTCATGCGATTTGTGCTCTCGAGTCGGGCCTGAAGACAGAGAAAAGAGAAACTAGAGAGGGTGTCCAAAATAATCAGTCAGACTGTTTTTATTTCAAACCTAAATTAGCTGACAGATGAAATCAGAATGGTTGATACCAGAAACATTTACAGCTGTTTCAAAATTCCTCTGTAAAAAAAATCCACGCAATATTTGATACAATGTCAGTATTGTTCAGTATGACAAAGTCATTAGTAATTGTGGTCATTTCTATATATATTTGGATAAAAGTACAGCCGAGACAATGTGTGCAGTAATATTACTGTAGTCTCAACAGTGTTGTTGGGTTTCACTGCTCGAGGCTGTTTACTTATTCAAAGGAAAAGTCTACAGGAAAGTCTCTGGGAAGTTTCATTATATTCCTTTTCAACCATTCCCCATATTCCCTTGATAGTCTCAGAAAACGAACAAAAAAAAAAAAAATGTATTTTTCTTATTTATTTAAGCCGCATAAATAAAGACATTAAATACAGAGCATTCTAATATTGCTGGTGGCAGAGATGTAAGGAAATGACACCTGTACACAGAGAAAAGTGCAAGCTGACAATGCAACCCTCGCTTTCTAAAAATGCTAGTTGCAGGGCTGGTATGCTGTTTAACCACTTCAGCTCCAGAAGGTTTACCCCCCTTCATGACCAGGCCATTTTTTGCGATGTTGTACCCAAATAAAATTTGTCTCCTTTTTTTTCACAAATAGAGCTTGTTTTTTCTCATATTTGATCACCTCTGCTGTTTTTATTTTTTGCGCTATAAAAAAAAAGACTGACAATTTTGAAAAAAAAAAAAACAATGATTTTACTATCTGATACAAAATGTATCCAGTAAAAAAAATGTAGAAAATTCGATTTCTTCATCAAATTAGACCAATATGTATTCTGCTACATATTTTTGGTAAAAAAAAAACCCCAATGAGCATATACTGTATAGTGATTGGTTTGTGCAAAAGTTGTAGCGTCTTCAAACGATGGGATATATTTATGAAATTTTTATTTGTTTTATTTTTTTTTTACTATTAATGGCGGCAATCAGCAATTTATAGCGGGACTGCGATATTGCAGTGGATAAATCAGATACTTTTGACACTTTTTGGGGGCCAGTCACACTAATACAGTGATCAGTGCTAAAAAAAAATGCACTGTCACTGTACTTATGACACTGGCAGGGAAGGGGCTAACATCAGGGGTGATCAAAGGGTTAAATGTGTCCCTAAGGAGTGCTTGGTTACTGTGTGGGGGTGCATTTACTGTGGGAAGACAGAGATCAATGTTTCTGCCTAGCAGAAACACAAGATCACTGCCTAACCTTGTCACAGAATGGTGATCTGCCTTGTTGCCTGGAACAATCTGCGGGTCCCGGGTCGTCGGTGGCAGGCGTGCACACCCCAGACCCGGGAGTGCAGAATCACGTACCTGTACATGATTCTGAACACAGGAGGCGCTGCCCCACAGTGCATGTACATGGGGCGGTCTGCAAGACGTTAAAAGACTTCAGCACTTAAAGACTAACTCCACTATTGCACCATGTTACACTCATATTTAGAGAACTGTGAACTAATTAACTACAGCAGCAGACAGACTTGTAATGCCCAATGGAACACAAGTGCAGCAGTTACCACACTTATAGTCTATTGATATTTCCTCCAGCTCTCTAACTGAACTCCCATACTGCACAGACAGGGAGCTGTAGGAAGAGTCTGCAGGAGCCTGGCATTGCACCTCTGATCTAGAGATCATGGTTGCCATGTTTTGCAGGCTCATTTGCAAAAAAAAAAAATGCACATCTCCTCTTGTCAGCATGTTCATTCTCAGCATATTTGAATACATGTTTTATAGGGAGGAGTGCTTCAGTTCTAAAAGTCAATGGGGTAGAGAGACACTTTGAATTAAAGTGTCTGTATTCAACATAGGGGTGCTTGGCTCAGCAGCTGTAGCTCTGAATGAGCTAGAAGAGACTCTGTGGATGATAGGAGAGAGAGAGAGCAGAGCCCTTCTAAGTGTCGCAATGTGTAGGTGTTTATCACAGCATTAGCAAATTGACAACTTACTAGATCCAATAATAAAAACAGCTCATCACAGAAGTGGAAGGCACCGCTGCAGCTGGCCACAGCATGCACACAGAGCTGCCAGCTGCAGCGGTACTTGTCACCTGTTAGGGACAGGACTAGCGGTAAGGGACAGGTTTCCTGGCAAGGAGAGAAAGCGTAGGGATTCATCTCTTTTGGGCTTCACCCCATTTGGGCGCAAGATGGCCAGGCCGCATTTTGCTCTCTTAACAGACGCTGCCAGTCTGGCTGATACTTGCTTTCTTCACATTACTAGAAACCGTGAGTGCACCCCGTTGGGCCGCCTTTCCATCGGGTTTATTCTGAACTGTTGTAATTTTCACTACAGGTTCTTCACTGCACCTTACTGTTTGAATTATTGTTGTTGCATTACACTGCACTCAGCCTACAAGTAGATGAACTTCTGTTCAATTGTACTGGACACAGGTGGATTGATTTGGTCAGTTCCTGATGAAATGAACAAATTTTGATCCATTGATGGCCAGCTAAAAGAAATTGGAATTGTTGAATTTTTTTTCAAAATTACAAAGATTGTATACTTACCCACATTGTGCAATGGCTTTGACCTGGAAAAGTTTTTTTTTTATAACATAAAATGCATTAAAGCGGAAGTACATTGAAAAGGTTTTTTTTTTGTAAAAAGATTTATGGATGTATCAGTGGTCACATCAAAGAGTCCATCTGGGAATGGTGAAAGGGTTAAATAGCGTCAAGATTTTAGGGGAAAGCTGACTACCCTTCTGCCCATATTATTAAAAAAGAATAGAACTGTGCAGTTACAAATACCTATAGCCTTAGCCTATGGAAGGTGGCCTGATAGTGATGGCTTGTAATAGGTTTTTTACCTTAAAGTGGAAATCCATGCTCTTTAAGGTAAAAAAACCTATTACAAGCCATTACTATCAGGCCACCTTCCATAGGCTATAGGTATTTGTGACTGCACAGTTCTATTCATTTTGAATAATATGGGCAGACGGATAATCAGCTTTCCCCTAGAATCTTGTTATGCTTACCTGCTCTATGCTTTGGTTGTACAGCAACCTGTACAGATATACTGGACTTACCCTTGGTTAGTTTGGGTCTACATAGTTTGGAATGCCTTCTCTTTGGTCCAGATTCTATCCATTGGGGGTCCCTTCCAACCCCTGAGTGGACATACCTACTAATTACAGGGTGGATATATATACTGTACTGTTTTCAGCATTTACTATATGTGTACCTTTTTGATCCAGCCAGCTATAGTGATCATTATATTGGGCTTTGTTTTTACAGCTCCCCCCTCCCCTGCTCTTGTTGGGCTTATGGAGTTATATCCTGCACCTTCAACGAATATGAATCTCTTTTATTATTATTATTATACAGGATTTATATAGTGCCAACAGTTTGCGCAGCGCTTTACAATATAAAGAGAGACATTGCAGCAACAGTACAATTCAAAACAAGAGGGTTAGAGGGGCCCTGCTCCACATTTTGTGAACATCCCTGAGGAAGAGCGTTATCTTGAATATCTTGAAACATGTTGGATGCTTCACATTTTTTTCACTTTATAAGAGGTCTTTATGTATCTGTAAACCCATGTGTATTCCTGCTATGCACTGCTATTTACCTTACACCCTTATCTTGAGCATCTAGTGTTCTTTTGATGCAGTTTTATCAAATTTCTAAAATAAAAATAATATTTTAATATATATATATATATATATATATATATATATATATATATATATGTCTATACAATTTGTTGTCCGCCTAAACTCTTAAAATCCCTTTACGTGGAGGGTCCTCTTCGTTTCTCTGTTATAATTGGGATGATGGCATTTTCAGGTTTCCCACCACACCTTTTGTTCTTCTGAGGACAATATAAAGAAGCAGAAAAACATATTAATGATCAATTTCAATAGATTATAGGCCATTAAGTAGCAAATGTGTTTTATGTTTGTAGGATAAGGATATTGCTTATCACCTTAAAGACACCTTTAAAATGATTTGCCATTTTCTACTAAAGCATGGAAAGAAAATTATCTGAAAATATCCACACTAACCAGATTTTGGTGTCTGGTTCCTAATGCAAGCTGGAACATTTCTCAGATATTTCAGCTATTGTTGGCCAATAGTAGATAACCTTCACAGAATGTTGAGAAAGTTTGAAGTTTGAAGTTATGACTTTCTGCCATAGAGATGGCTCTTTACTCCCTAATTCCAGATTATTTCGGAAAAGGAAGACAAAGCTATTATAAAGTGTAAATATTAACATTTGTGGTCGTCCTCTTACCGACAGGATGATTTGTAAGCGAGCCAGGCCTGAAGTGTGCCTCGACCTGGCTGAGCAGTATACCTGAAAGAGGGCATACCCTGAATTATGAATGCTTACTACCTGCCTGACCTAGGGCCCGGGTGGGCGGGTGCCAGAAGACGATCTGACACTGCCAGGGAGGAGAATGGAGGCTTAAGTACTCCAGACTCCTCCCACAAATACAGGCTAGCCTGCGGCCAGCCTTAACACTTGTGGTCGTCCTCTTACCGACAGGATGATTTGTAAGCGAGCCAGGCCTGAAGTGTGCCTCGACCTGGCTGAGCAGTATACCTGAAAGAGGGCAAAAGACACGAAATAGGTAGAACATGTTTATTATAATTGCTAGTCATGAAATTACAGCAGTAAGGCCTGAAAAGCTTGTACCACCTCCACAAGTCGTACAAAAGTCGCAATATATGGGCTTGGAGTACACCTCCACCATGTTCGAAAAGTCCGGAATGACGACATTAAAGTACTGATCGTTAATATTATTTGTACAAGATGGATAAAGCACAGAAAACGGGAGAAAGTCCATATGACGAGTCGGTCCAGCTCCGTGTGAAGTCCGGACCGAGCGAATGTTTAGTAGGACAGCCATTCTCCTGCTGGTGTTCACAATTCCGACCGGCGTCCGATCGGACATAAACACCCTCCTCAGACCTCATGAATTCGGAGGTAAGAG
>BLSH010385598.1:147890-158619 GCA_018402905.1 Glandirana rugosa | reverse complement strand
GTGACCTGGCTTGCCTGAACGAAGCAAGCGATGCTGCCTTTCCCATCACCTTGAACCCCCCCCCCTTACCTGCCCACGTATGCCTCACAGCCGCCGAGGAGACACCGACACCGCGCCTCGTCCCTGTATACAAACAGCCGCACCGGAAGTGCCCGCGGCGGAACCGGAAATGACGCTGGACCTCCTACACCAACGAGCGGCAACCCCACAGGCCAGAAGACGATCTGACACTGCCAGGGAGGAGAATGGAGGCTTAAGTACTCCAGACTCCTCCCACAAATACAGGCTAGCCTGCGGCCAGCCTTAACACTTATCAGAAACTATTTTGGAAAACATTCCGATTGACATTCCAAACACTCTCTTCTGGAAATGTTTTTTACGTTTTCTGTTACCAATTACAAAACCATCCACAAATAAGCAGATAATCCTGGTATTTGGTAACAATGAACCTTAATAAGCCTTCATTATCAAACCTTATTTCAAAATATTTTGGCCAGGTTGCTATTATTGCATTTTCAGCTATTTTTATACTACATTTGAATTGCTGGGTATGTTTTCTGCTACTCCACTCAGATAAGATATGAGATTCCGACTTTGCTATTTATAGGCTTAATGGAATATTAAAAAAAAGTACATTGTGTAAAGCCTGGGGAAGGGGTCTAAGTAGTCTGATAAGTTTACACCATTAAAAACTTAGGTAAGCCAAAAAAGGGATCAATTCTGAGTCTATTTTGACAAAAAATGCTGGATGAATGTCACAAACATTTACCCGGCCGTAACAAAATTTCCCTGTATGTTGTCTAATAAGTTTTTTTTCTATGATCATCAGCTCCTTCTAGTGGCCATAATGTTGTATTTTTCTGATTGAGGTATTTAGATGCAAGGGTAATAATACCTGTTAGACAAAATATGGAAACATCGTATGGGTCTAAGAACAGGCTCAAATTCATGTGATTTTTTTTTTTTAATTTTTAGTTTTGCTTAGAAACACACATATGTTTGTATTTAGTTTATGTAAAGTCATCTGGGAAGTAAAAACATCTTTTTGCCTGCTAGATTACTTTTTCCTGTGCCTAGATGTTTCTGCTTTTAGCCATGGTTATATGCTTTTAGGTGCATTTGAAATTTTTAGTGTCTAATCGCATCCTGGGAAATCCAAAGAATTACATTTTTGCAAAATGCAGCTAAACTGACAGTACATAAATTGACCACACCTAAGCTGACCACACCTAAACTGACCACACCTAAATGTAGGTAGAGGCTCAGTGTGAATGGCACCATTGAAAGTTAATTATATATGTATTGTGAGATTGGGGGTGTTCAGCTCAAGTGATGGATGCCTTTTTGTGCAGGGAGTCCACGTCAGACAGGAGTTTATAGTTAAGGGCCTGGTAGCCCATGTTTATTTAAAAGGAAAAACAAAGCAAAAGTCCATCCAGGAATCCCACGGAGGGGCTTGAACCTCATTTAGCATTCATAACGAAAACATACCGAGCCACCTCTCTTGTCAGCAGTTTCTTTGCTGGCTCCCAACAGACTTGATTCCTCCAAACCCCTGACTCACTGGCTCCCTTAGTCTCCTCGACTTTCCGAACTGGCCAACCTTTCCCAGTCCCTGGGCATAGAATCCCCCTTCCACGGGCTGCAGACTCCCACAGGGCAAACAGATCTCCAGACACAGGTCTGTCTTGAAACAGCAGCAGCAAGCTCCTCACACTCCTATATATTGGTTATATTGGTTGTGTCCACCTGGGCACACACCCTGCTAGCTGTACACAAGACCTGGACTCAGGGTTGGAGATCCCGTCCCACCCAAGACGCTTAGGGATCTCCAAACTACAGAGCCCCATCCGGAAATAGAAAAATCCAGGGAAAGCTGCCAGAGCAGTTTCCTCCGTGTCAAATTCATGCTCTGTAGTCTTGCAGTCAGCAGACATGCAAACTCTGTGACCTTTCCCCACCTATTCCCATGGAGACAGGGACTCTGACTATTACAGTATACACATATATATATAAATATATACTGTGTGCACAATTATTAGGCAAGTGAGATTTTTTGACCAAATCATAATTTTTATGCATATTGTCCAACTCCAAGCTGTATAAACTTAAATGCTTATTGGACTTAAAGTGGAGTTTCACCATATTAAAAGTCAGCAGCTACAAAAAGTGTAGCTGCTGACTTTTAATAATCAGACACTCACCTGTCCCAGGCTCTAGCGATGTGGCCACCCACAGCATCGTTCATCTTCCCCTCCTGCTCTACGGCGCCGACATCACAGGTGTGGGCACCCGGCTTTGGCTTCAAAGCTGGGCACACACTGCTTTTGTGTGAATCACGCTGCGCTCTGTGAATGGCCGGCGTATCTTCTGGGACCTGTGATGTGTCCCAGAAGATCACCAAGAGGGAGAGGGGGTGAACTTCCTTCCCGTTCCGTGGCACCAGGAGAGGAAGTGGACTGGTCCCTCCCCCCCAAAAAAAATGACATGCCAATTGTGGCATGTTGGGGGTCACCTTCCCTTAAAGCGGAAGTTCCACTTTTGGGTAGAACTCCGCCTCAAGCATATCAGGTTGTGTGTATTTGTGTAATGAATGAGGGCGTGGCCTAAGAGGATCAACACCCTATATTAGATTTGCTTAATTATTAGGAAAAAAGAACACAAGCACCCATCTAAGTGCAGCAATCCGGACCATATTTATTAAAAACAGTGTGCTAATTAGTCACAAGAGTAAGATGATGGCAGGCATTACAATGTAAAGGCACATCCTCTCACTGCTAGGTCGATTCAGCCAGCTCACAGCAACTACAGGCTCTTGAATGATACACAGCCGGTGGATTCCAGTGTTCCCGGGGGCCATGTGCAGCGCGGGTGGCTGGTGATGACATCACTCAGGTGCAGGGGGGGTTGCCATGCACTCCTTCCTCAGGTCTATGCCTCTGCCATCTTGGGTGTGGGTTTATATACCAGTATATGGACATGTGATACATTGCGCTGCAGAATCTTAGTGGCCAGCAGCTGTATAGCAGCTATGGTTGAATAGGTACATAGTATACTATTGTGGGCAATAGTAGCATTTGATGGCAAAGGAATTGATAGCCCAGTAAAAATTGATCACACAATCAGAAATTCATAACACAATAAAATTCATGGCACACTAGGAATTAGACATTAAAACAAAGAATAAATATAAAAATTAGTTTACAATGATAAAAATACACAATAAAAATCACAAAAAAAATCACAATGAAAATTCCACAATAATACTACAGTAAAATGAACTGTTTGCATTTGATTGCAATAAAAAAGGTTTAGGATAGAAAACTGATTAATTATACCTATCACATCTGAAGGCATGATGTTAAGAATCTGTACATGTATATACCTGTGCATACGTATACTGTATATACACACATACCCACGTACACACAGGGGGCTCAAGTCAGTTCCAGGAGTGACTAAGTGCTACAGTTGTGCTCATAAGTTTACATACCTTGGCAGAATTTATGATTTCTTGACCATTTTTCATAGAATATGAATGAGAACACAAAAACATTTCTTTCACTCATGGTTAGTGTTTGGCTGAAGCCATTTATTATGAATCAACTGTGTTTACTCTTTTTAAATCATAATGACAACAGAAACTACCCAAATGACCCTGATCAAAAGTTTACATACCCCAGTTCCTAATACCGTGTATTGCCCCCTTTAACATCATTGACAGCTTGAAGTCTTTTGTGGTATTCGTGGATGAGGCTCTTTATCTTCTCAGATGGTAAAGCTGCCCATTCCTCTTGGCAAAAAGCCTCCAGTTCCTAGAAATTCTGGGGCTGTCTTGCATGAGCTGCACGTTTGAGATCTCCCCAGAGTGGCTCAATGATATTGAGGTCAGGAGACTGAGATAGCCACTCCAGGACCTTCATTTTATTCTGCTGTAGCCAATGACAGGTTGACATGGCCTTGTGTTTTGGATCATTGTCATGTTGGAATGTCTAAGTACATCCCATGCGCAGCTTCCTGGCTGATGAATGCAAATGTTCCTCCAGTATTTTTGATAACATACTGCATTTATCTTGCCATCAATTTTGACCAAATTTCCTGTGCATTTGTAGCTCACACATCCCCAAAACATCAGCGATCCACCTCCATGTATCACAGGCCTTGTTGACTCCTCTCCAAATGTAGGGTTTATGGTTGTGGCCAAAAAGCTCAATTTTGGTCTCATCACTCCAAATGACTTTGTGCCAGAAGGTTTGAGGCTTGTCTCTGTGCTGTTTGGCGTATTGTAAGCAGGATACTTTGTGGCATTTGCATAGTAATGGCTTTCTTCTGACGACTCGATCATGCAGCCCATCTTTCTTCAAGCGCTTTCTTATTGTGCATCTTGAAACAGCCACACCACATGTTTTCAGAGAGTCCTAAAGTTATTTGTGGGTTTTTCTTTGCATTTCGAAAAAATTTCCTGGCAGTTGTGGCTGAAATGTTAGTTGGTCTACCTGGCCGTGGTTTGGTTTCAACAGAACGCCTAATTTTCCACTTCTTGATTAGAGTTTGGACACTGCTGATTGGCATTCTCAATTCCTTGGATATATTTTTATATCCCTTTCCTGTTTTATACAGTTGAACTAACTTTTCTCACAGATCCCTTGACAATTCTTTTGCTTTCCCCATGACTCAGAATCCAGAAACGTCAGTGCAGCACTGGATGAAAGATGCAAGGGTCTGTCAGGGGTCCAGAAACTCATTGACCTTTTATACCAGGGGTCCTCAAACTATGGCCCTCCAGATGTTCAGGAACTACAATTCCCATCATGCCTAGTCATGTCTGTGAATGTAAGAGTTTTACAATGCCTCATGGGACGTGTAGTTCCGCAACAGCTGGAGGGCCGTAGTTTGAGGATCCCTGTTTTATACACTCACACTAATTACAAGCAAACAGATCACAGGTGAGGATAGTTACCTTTAATAGCCATTCAAACCCCTTTGTGTCAACTTGCGTGCATGTTATCAGGCCAAAATCACCAGGGTATGTAAACTTTTGATCAGGGTCATTTGGGTAGTTTCTGTTGTCATTATGATTTAAAAAGAGAATAATAAATGGCTTCAACCAAACACTAACCAGGAGTGAAAGAAATGTTTTTGTGTTCTCATTCATATTCTCAGAAAAATGGCCAAGAAATCATAAATTCTACCAGGGTGTGTAAACTTATGAGCACAACTGTATATGTGAAACCTAATTCTATGTGTAGTGTAGTACTTTTTAGAAATTTTCACATATCAATATTAGGAATAGGAAGGAGGGAATTATGCACCTGAATCAAAAAATATATTTAGTGGTGAGTTTACAAGACAAAAAACAAAAGAAGAAGACTCCTTATCCAGGCTACTAATACAACAGTTGGCACAACACAGGTGGTGTGGATACCTGATATCCACACCACCTGCATTGTGCCAACTGTTGTATTAGTAGTAGTAGTAGTAGTAGTAATAGACCGCTACCAATCCAGTAAAGTCCCTCCCTGTTCATTCAGATGAGGCCTGTCCTCTATTCTGGTCCCAATTTTTCAAATAAGTAGTAGTAGTAGTAACCCAACCACCACTGAACAAGACACATCAGTTGAAACGTCAAGACTGGGAATAGTGATATCTGAAGACAGATTTTTCAATAGTTTTATGGACTGATGAGATGAGAGTGACTCTTGAAGGACCAGATGGAGGAGCCTGTGACTGGATCAGTAAAGTGCACAGAGCTTCACTTCAACTTAGATGCCAGCAAAGTGGAGGTGGGGCACTGGTATGGGCTGGTATTATTAAATATGAACTAGTTGGACCTTTTCAGGTTGAGAATGGACTCAAAATCAACTCAATCAATCCCAGACCTACTGCCAGCTTTTAGAAGATACTTTCTTCAAGCAGTGGTACAGAAAAAAGTCTGCAACTTTCAAGAAGTCCATGATATTTATGCAGGACAATGCTCCATCACATGCATCCATGTACTCCATTCCGCGTCTAGCCAGTAAAGGCCTTAAAGATGAAAGAATAATGACATTGTGCCCTTCCTCACCTGACCTAAACGCTATTGAGAACTTGTGGGCCCTGCTTAAACAGGAGATTTATTGTGAAGGAAAACCAGTACACCTCTCTGAACATATGGCTATATTGGTCACTGATGTCAGAATGTTTATTTGTAAATTTTGAGTACTTTGTTAATTATTTTCATTTTAACAGATGAAAATAAACAAGTGAGATGAGAAAAATTTTGTTCTTCATTTAGTTGCATAATAATTCTGCACACTAATAGTTGCCCAATAATTGCACACACGTAGATATTCTCCTAAGAAAGCCAAAATCTCACATTTACTTTCTTTAATATTAAGGTTTGAGGTTTATTAACATTTTGGATTGACCGAGAGCACTGTATTTGTTCAATAATTAAATTAATCCTCAAAAATACAACTTGACTAATAATTGTACACACAGTATATATATATATATATATATGTTTAGAAATGTACTCTAAAAGCCTATGAATGCAGGTTTGACACTGCCATTGTGAATGAGGCCTTAATGTTTTATTAAGACTCTAAAAAGTCAGGAATTCCTAGTATGGTTCTGATAGATTTCTGAGACAAAACATGCTTTTCATCATCAGTATCAATGACCAGGAGACGGATCTATAATCTCACTTGTCACTTTTCAATTTAGTCCTAACCCTCAGTGTTGACAAACACACATCCGGAATGACCAGTCTACGTAATCTTTCTGTCCTCTAATAATCTGGATAAATAGTGGCAGGAAAATAGTCATTCACATTATCAAAGATTTATTTAGTAGGAGAAGGCATATGTAAAGTGCAGTAACTCATAGTACCTAATTGAAAATATTTTATTGTTATGGCTATGCTAATGAAAAGATATATTCTAGCCGGTTGCCCTGGATTACTGTACATTAAACACCATCCTTGCTCTAGTGCCTGTGAGTCTGAGAGCATTATTTACCATCATTTGGTTGAGTCTGAGAGTCATGTTCATTAAATGTCGTCAGTGAAAGCTGTTAATTATGTTGTGCTAAGACTACAAAGTTACATAGTTAGTCAGGTTGAAAAAAGACACAAGTCTAAATAGTTCAAGTAAAAAAATAAATAAATAAATATGAAACCTCCATATACAGAATAATATATGCACAGTTGATTCAGAGGAAGGCAAAAACCCTTATAAGGCATGATCCAACTTGCTCCAATGGGGAAAAATAAATTCCCTCCTGATCCCCCAAAAGACCATTAGATATCTCTTGAATTAATAATTTCTGGTGTTAATGCCTCTAAATGTTAGTATCCGGTTATATTTTGTGCATTATGGAATACATCCAGTTCTTTTTACAACAATCTACTGGCCAGAACTAGTTTTTGAGGAAGTCCATTCCATATTTTCACAGCTCTTACTGTGAAGAAGCCTTTCCATATGTGGAGGTGAAATCTTTTCCTCCTATAAGGTGTAAACATTTTTAATTTATAGATCCAATGATCTCTGCTTTTGCAATATCCCTTTTTACATGATTACCTCTCCAATGGGGATTGTGTTTATCTATAGCAACACACTTCTGGAGGAGTCCTATGTTGCTGTTTGGTCCCAGGATATGCTTACCTGTTAAAGTTCCTATGACCACTTTTAGTTTGAGGGTCATAACTATCCAGTAAGCCTGTTTGATCAAAGTGTGGGGCGTGTAGAACTCTGCTTGTGAACAAGTATTTTTCATTAAATACTGTCAAGCGCAAATTGTTCATGAGATCACTTGGTCTGTGTATGGCCACTCAGATGAAATTCATGTATGGGCATTTTTTATACAGGGTCTATGAATGGACTTTGCTTTGCATAATAATGGACTTTGCTTTGCATAATATTTGCACTTTTTTATATTCTATATATTATTTATGTCATTATTTGTATGCTTATTCTGATTTCCTGTTTGTATTTTGAATCATTTGGTATTAGGTTATACGGCTGTGATACCTATAAGAGGTTTAATGTTTATGTGTCTTGTATCAGGACATAGTGTAAGCTGCTATTCCCAATTTGGGGGGGGGGGGGGGGTTGAGAAAATAAGATTTTTTCTTAAATTGTTATTTATATGTGTTATTACTGGAGCTTGACTTCCCATCAAAAGCCTAACATGGCAGGTGGAGGGGTTGTACACTGCTTCCCAGCCACAGCAAATTAAACTCTGATTGTCGAGTTGACAGGTGGCGATGTCTGCCAAACTCACCTATTGAAGTCAAATTACTTGTCTCGTGGTTGCGACATGTTAGTACTGTACTGTAAGGGATTGCAAGAGGCTAATACTGGGTTAAATTCAGGCATTTACAATGCCTGCATTTAAAAAAGAATTCAATTGTGTATTGATGAATACAGGCCCATGTTTGTTTGTATCCTTAACATCTGCCTGGGGACTGCTTTTGCAGATTTATTTTGAAAAGTCCAGAACAGCTGAAGAATAAGCATGGCCATACCAGGTGTTCTAAAACTTCACTGGCTGCATGCTTGTTACAGGTCAGTGAGTCAACTAGCAGTAATCCAGAGGGACAAAGGCTTATTAACCACTTACCAACCGGAAGGTTTTCCAGCTTTAGGACCAGAGCACTTTTTGCGATTTGGCACTGCGTCGCTTTAACTGACAATTGCGCGGTCGTGCGACGTTGCACCCAAACAAAATTTTCGTCCTTTTTTCCCCCACAAATGTCGCTTTCTTTTGGTGGTATTTGATCGCCTCTGCGTTATTTCTGATCGCCGCTATAAACAAAAGAAGAGCAACCATTTTTCAAAAAAAAAACAAATTTCTTACTTTTTGCTAAAATTCTAATCTAAAAAAAATAAAAAAACTTTTTTTTTTTCACCGGTTTCGGCCGATTTATATTCTTCCTATTATATTTGTGATAAAAAAAATCGTAATTGGCCTTTATTGATTGGTTTGCGCAAAAGTGGCCGCGTTTACGGATGATGAGAATTAATTTCTGGGGTTTTTATTATTTTTTTTTTTACTAGTAATGGCGGCGATCTGCGATTTTTAGCGGTACTGCGATATTGCAGCGGACATGTCAGATATTTTTGACACTTTTTTTGGGACCAATGACATTTATTCAGCGATCAGAAATTTAAATGTCCACTGATTACTGTATAAATGTCATTGGCAGTGAAGGGGTTAACCTGGGGGGGAGAGCTAGGGGTTAACTGTGTTCCCTGGGTGTGTTCTTACTGTGGGGGGGTTGGGCTACCATGGGCATGAGAGATCTAACTGATACCAGTGACAGGGATCAGTAGATCTCCCATGCCTGCACTGTCAGAATGGGGAACCGCCGTGTTTACATCGGCGGTTCCCCGTTCTTTCCCTGTGGCCGCTCATCGCGGCTCGCCGGCGGACATCGGTCCCGCCCGAGCCGCGGGCACACTCCTCAGGAGTCAAAACACGGCACGCGGTCGGGAAGTGGTTAAAGAAAATATGAGTTAATGGTTCTTATTTGAAGATCATCTGGCTGTACTTCTCCTATGGATCACAGGAGTACAGTTCGTCCTGCACTCCTGTGAACTGTTTTCAGCAGACAGCAGGCTGAAGCCTGCTGTCGGCTGACGTCGCAGAGCCGGTCCAAGATTGCGACCATAGGGATGTGATCCACCCAGAAGCCTGAACCAACACCCAGCTCAGCCTCTCAGCGAGCCGCTGAGAGGCTGAGCCAACCGCTCCCCCCCCCCTCCACAGTAGGGTTGCCACCTGTCCGGTATTCACCCGGACAGTACGGGTCTTGAATCATGTGCCCGGGATTTGTACTTACTCAGACCCGGGCACATGATTCAGCCCAGACCAGGGACAGACCATTTGGACAGGGGGGGAACCATTAGAACACCTGCCATTGTGGTGATAGCAGCAGCGGCATTTCTTTTAAATAAAATGCACTGTGCCTGCAGTGTGTAGTAAATTCCAAGCTCCTTTCTGCCCCCCCCCTCCTCCTCCTCCTCCACTGCTCTGTAGGCTGCAGCCGCAGGTCTCTGTGATCTCTGCTGACTCAACCTCCCCCCCATCCCCAGTGCGATGTGCTGAGAGATCCGGAGGCTGAGTCACTGTCGGGATGGCTGCTGCTCACAGTACAGGAAGGTGAGCAAAACTTTTTCTGAGAAAGTCTCCTTGGATAGAAAGCTTCAAAGTTACAGAAGGGTTTGTTTTCCAGGAGGTGCAGTGAAGGGTTAAGGTGACAGGAGAAGGAGAAGATAGTGAGTGTGGGGGTGGGGAGTCTGTAGCCCGATCCCATCTGACAGATGATTCCTAAGCAGCACGTCTGACAATGCAAACATCCCCCAATCACTCAGAGACTAGATAATGTGAAAGAAATGTATGAGCACTCATGTAACCCTGTGTTTATGTGATGAACTTCTGATTGATCTTATACCAGATTGTTTCCATTGAGTAACAGTCTGCACGACGAATCCTTAGTAGACAGTCTACCCTAGCCCGATGTCTGAGGGGTGGGGGTGTGAGTGATAGAAGAGGAAGAGGACAGTGGAATTGGGAAGTGACGTGGAGGACCTTTTGTTTGGGAAGACATTGAAACTTCGAAAGATAGGTTCCTCTGAAAGAGTCTTTTTCAAAACGAGTGGAAGGACATGACACTCGTCGTCGGTAGGGCTGTCACTGAGTCGGAGGCCTAGAGAGTCGTGTAGCGTGACCCCTACCCCCCCTCCAA
>BLSH010385598.1:127514-138953 GCA_018402905.1 Glandirana rugosa | reverse complement strand
TTCTGCTATCTGTCCTCAGAGCAACAGCACAGACAGCAGTAGTAAAGTAATCTATCTCAGGATGCAGGATCAGGTCTTAAAATGTCTCAAATCTGTCCCTCACGCAGTCAGCTACCTCTCCCTACACTAACCCAAGGAGCATGTGACTGCAGCACTGTGACTCCAGCTTATAAAGAGGCTGGGTCACATGATGCACCGGCCAATCACAGCCATGCCATTAGTAGGCATGGCTGTGATGGCTTCTAAGGGCAAACCAGTGAAACGCTTGTTGATTGGCTGCCCTGCAGCTTCTCAACACGTGGAGTAAAATAGCAGAACCCCGGACCGAACCCGAACGATTTTTGAAATGTCTGGGTCCGGGTCCGTGCCACGGACACCCTAAAGTTTGGTACGAACCCGAACGTTACAGTCCGGGTTCGCTCAACACTAGCAAACATTTATAACAGAAACGAAGAAAAACACATTTTTTATTTTAAAAATGTTTGGCCTTTTTTTTTTTTTTTTTTTTTTTTAGCAATAAATATAAAACCCAGTGCTGATTAAATACCACCAAATGAAAGCTCTATTTGTGTGAAAAAAATACTAGATATGTCATATGGGTACAGTGTTGCATGACCATGCAATTGTCATTCAAAGTGTGACAGCGCTGAAAGCTGGCCTTGGCAGAAAGAGGGGAAAAAGTGCCTGGTATTGAAGTGGTCAAAGGCATTTTGTAAAAAATGGGCAGTAATGGTTATTTTAACAATCAGGATTGACCACATTGGGGTTCAAATACCTCAAATTTTAGCTAAGATTGGTGAACCTTAAATCGAATCCAAGCACTTTCAGTTCATCGCTATTCAACAGTTTAACTATGCTATTTTGCTTTACAGCTAGATTCAGGAGAAACTAAAACAATTATGTACTCTGCACCTACATACTGCAGTTTATATTCTGTGGCAACAGCAGCATCTTGTGGCCGTTTTGTGGAAATGCAATTGAGTGAATTATACTAATACTATTCAAATAAAAAGCAGTTCTAACATTGTTGTTGCGAGATCACACATTTATTGTTTTTGTGTAGCACCATCCTAGCTAGGCTCCTAGGATTTTTGGTAAATGTATTCTTCTTAGGCTCCTCTGCAATCATTAGAGCAGTTGTTTATTTTTTTAGTCTGTCCTGGATTTCACAGGCTTCAAATATGATTGCCCTCCCCTACCTTCCAGAAAGTTCTGGGAAATAGGAGTGGAGCAAAGTGAATGGGCAGCATGAATATTTATCGTGCTGCAGCCAATCCCTCTGGAGGTGTGCCCAGAGGGTGGTTCAGGAGCATATAAATAGTTCAACCTCTAGATTAGCAGTCTTCCTGTTCCACCTGTTTAGGTGGGGGGTGGCTACTGTTGCTGTTTCAAGTTGCTGTTCACCGAGTCCTGGCTGTGGCACAGCTGAGGGCCCGACATCTGAGAGGGATATTGGACACCCTGAGACTTTACCTATGGATCCAGTCTGTATAATGTCACAGGGAGGCATCTGGAGAAAGCTGAATGGGCACAGCTGCTTCCCTGGCCTTGTGAGTACTGCTGTGCTGCAAGATCCTGGTGACTGTGTACCTCTCCTGAGGCGGTACATATCGACCCGTCCCCTTTAGATTTGTGGAACGACTTTATGCTAAGTTTGGCTGAGTAGTTCTGTAAGGAAAGGAACATTTGTGTGTGTACAGACTCACAAGTCTAAGAAATCCTGCCCTTGGCTGGTTAGTAGGTGCGTGAACGGGTGTGCGTGCACATGCGAGAGCATGCATTGGCACAAGAAGGGCTATTTAAACTGCACTAGTACAATGTGTCAATGACATTTGATCTATTATGTTCCTGTGTTCCTGTTATCAGTTCCTGTTGTTCTTCTATTGCTGAGCTGATTCTGCCTCTGACTCTGCGTGAATGTCGCCTGTACCGACCTCTGTCTTGTCCCTGGAATACGCTTCTGCCTGTTTCTCCTGCTAATCTGCTCTGCTGTTACCAATCCTGGCTGTCTCCTGACTACTCTCCAGCCTACCGTCTAAACGTGAGCTGCTTGGTAGTTGCTGACCAGGACTGTCCGACTCTGTCTTGTGCCTATGCTGCATCCACACCAGTCTATCTGAATCGTTCACTGGCTCCTGTTCCTCTGCCAACATGTCCAGTCCTGTTTTCCCTGCACTCACCAGCACCTGCCAGTGAGAGACTTTCAAGGCCCTTGTGCCACTCTGAGCTCCAGCATTCCCTGTCACTTTACCAGGGACTCCAGAGCCAGGGCTGTAAGAGAGGCCTTCCTCAATGCTTCAAGCTCCACCACTAGGTATGTTACAGTACCAAATGGGCATGTTGAAGCCTGAGAGGGGGCACTCACCTCTTGACAAGTT
The DNA here is from genome assembly GCA_018402905.1 of Glandirana rugosa. NCBI lineage: Eukaryota > Metazoa > Chordata > Amphibia > Anura > Ranidae > Glandirana > Glandirana rugosa. The sequence goes on along the minus strand of BLSH010385598.1, from coordinate 136,575 downwards.
TTGCCATAATTTAGCTGCTCTTACCCAAGCTGTCCAAAGCCCGAAAGAAGAATATAAAGCCACCTCCAAGCTCTGATTGCACCTGTGACATCTGCAGCTACCACCTCACTTCCACTGCCCAAGCTTCTGCTACTGCTTCTCCTACAGTAATGATGCTCCCTCCTAAACCAAGAGTGCCTACCCCTGAGAGGTTTTCTGGTGATTGGACTAAGTTTTGTGTGTTTCACAATGCATGTCAGCTATACTTTGCATTGTAGCCCCGTCCATTTTCACTGGAAGCCACAAAAGTGGGGTTTGTAATTTCTCTGCTACAGGGAGAACATCAGACATGGGTTCATCGTCTCCTGGAGAAGGAGGACGCCAAGTTGTCTACTATTAACATCTTTTTCAACACCATGGCCCAGCTTTATGATGACCCTCAGCATGCAGCTTCTGCAGAAGCAGCTCTCCACTCTCTCCAACAAGGCCGTAGAGTGGTCAAAGATTATGTGACAGAATTCAGATGTTGGCGTTCTGAAACAGGCTGGAATGATGCTGCCCTGCGTTATCAATTTTGCCTGGGACTTTCTGAACCTCTGAAAGATGAACTGCCCATGGTAGGAGTACCTAGCTCTTTGGAGGGACTGATCACCCTTTCAATCCAAATAGATCAACAACTCAGAGAATGTCAGCTTGAGAGATCCACCAGCAAAATCCATCCTGTAAGGATGCTGCTCAAGGTGTCGTCACAGCCAACCCGGTTCTTCCAGCTGCACCTGCATCCTATAAACCCAAACCAATGTTGGGTCTCCTACACCCTTCGCTTACACCAGAGGAACATCAACGTCTCAGATAAAATAACCTATGCCTATGCCTGTGGAGAGACAGGCCATTATGTGCGGAACTGTCCTGTGAAATCACGTAAGTGCCTGTCCATCTCTTCTACTAGAAGCTACCAGCTCTGACTACTTCTGCTCAAGTAACACTTCATATCTCCTTTCAGCTTCCGGGAAGAACTATTCCAGTGTCCACAATAATTGATTCTGGGTCCTGCAGCTGCTTCATAGACTTGTCCTTCGCAACGCAGCACCAGATTCCTCTACAGAACAAGGCCCAAGGACTCTCTGTTTTCCTCGCTGATATTTCCAGTATTAGGTCTGGGATTGTGACACAATTGTCTCCACCTCTTACTCTAACCATAAAGAACTCTTATGCCTGGATGCCATTTCATCACCTCTGTATCCTGTTATTTTGGGCATGCCCTGGGCTGGCTACAGGCCCATAATACATATATAAACTGTGCCACAGAAGAGGTGAATTTCCAATCCCCCTATTGCCAAAAACATTGGCTACCCAAGCTTTCAGTCCAGACCTCGGCTCTTCTATGCATGGACTCTGACAATTAACTGCGTTTAGTGGTTCCTGAAGCTTATCATAATTTCCTCAATGTCTTAAATAAATGAGGAGCTGACCTGAGCTGTTTCAGAGGCTCAGATCCACTGCAATCTTCACTAAACTGGATCTGTGCTGGGCCTATAACCTTGTACGGATCAGAGAGGGGGAGATTTCGAAAATCTTGTGATGCCCTTTGAGCTTTGCAACACGCCAGTCACGGTTCAGTACTTTGTTACTGAAATATTCCAGGACTTCCTGGACATTTTTGTCATTGTTAATCTTGACAATACTTTGATCTTTTCTGTCTCCCTGGATTTCATTGTATACAGTACATGTTGAGTTCTTAGCCAACTGATAAGGAAGTAATTCAATGTTTCAGTTTTGCTAATCAGTTTTGCTCATTTCTACAGTAAGTTACAGTATCTCACAAAAGTGAGTACACCCTCAATTTTTTGTAAATATTTTATTATATCTTTTCATATCTTTTTACTTAGGGGTGTACTCACTTTTGTTGCCAGCGGTTTAGACATTAATTTCTGTGTGTTGAGTTATTTTGAGGGAACAGCAAATTTACACTGTTTTACAAGTGGTACACTCACTACTTTACATGTGAGGGGTGTACTCACTTTTGTGAGATACTGTAATTACGTTTCCTGCAATCACCACCCCTATTACATGATTAACCAAGCAGAACATGCATTTATATTGGCCTCCTGAGGCTCAGACTGCTTTAGATAGACTAAAGGGACTGTTCACATCTGCACCGATTCTAAGCCATCCGGACATGGCTCTTCTTATATACTTGAGGTGGATGTTTCCGAAAATGAGGTAGGTGCAGTTAAATCACAGTTCCAGGGATTAAAGACTCAGCTGCACCCCATAGAATTCTTCTTGTGTATGCTTTCTCCAGCTGAGAAGAACTATGATGTGAGAGACTGGGAATTATTAGTGAATGAGTCTACACTGGAAAAATAAAGGTACCTCCTGGAAGGAGCAGCGTATCCCATCCTGACCTACACTGATCATAAGAACTTGGAGTACCCAAAGGCGGCCAAGTGACTGAGACCACGTCAAGCCAAGTGGGCACTCTTCAGATGCCCTCTCTCATATGTTTGATGATGACCCTAAGCAACCACCTTCCTCCAGTACCATCTTATCAGCCGGGAATTCTTAGTTGGGGTGAAACCCGCCCCAGGAGTTCCGTTGACAACTAAGGAAAGGTTGCTGTGGTCGGAAGACAACATTTTTGTGCCTGAAGAGGTCCGTTTACCAGTACTCAAGCTCTGTCATGATCATCCACTAGCTGGTCACTTCAGAATCAGTAAAACCACTGATTTAATCCAGTGCCTGTCCTGGTGGCCAGATTTGGTCAAGGACTGCAAAGCTTATGCAAGCTCCTGTATCAATTGTATCCGTAACAAGAGCTATAGGAACAAAGCCTGGGCTTTGCTCAGGCCCCTTTCAATTCCTGACAGACCATGGAGAATGATTGCAATGGATTTTAACGTTGAACTCCCTCCATCTGAAGGGTACTCTGCTATCTTCGTTGTGATTGATCATTTCTCCAAAATGCCCCCTTCTTGCCCATGAAAGGTACATCCTCCACAATGGAGACAGCTTAGGTCTTCATAAAAGAAGTCATGAGGCTTTATGGTATCCCTGCCAATATTGTCTCTGACCGGTTCACATCCAAATTGTGGAAGGCCTTCTGCGGAACTTTAAACATCGAACTCTTGTTTTCTTCTGCTTACCATCCACAGACAAATGGACAGACTGAGAGAACGAACCAGACTCTGGAACAATACAGTACATTCGCTTCTATGCATCTTTTTCTCAAGATGATAGGGCATCCTTATTACCCTTGGCTGTGTTTATATTTAATAACTACACACTCTCCATTTTTCACAAACTACAGTTAGCATCCATCATCCCTGTCCAATGAGCTGCCGGAATCTACTATTCCAGCTGTCCAAGATGCTTTGAACTTCTTCCAGCATAACTGTAAGATCTTGCGGGAGACAATAGCCAAGGTGCAAGAAGACAGTAAAAAGATTTTTGACAAGAAGTGGAGAGGCAAACTGATTTTGAAACCTGGGGAACAAGTTTGGCACTCTACTGCAAATATGAAGCTGGCTTGTCCCTTAAATAAGTCGGGTCCTAGGTTTGTGAGACTTTTTGACAGTAAGAGGAAGGTTAACAATGAGTCCTACCTATGAACTCTCATTGGCTGATTCTTGTAAGATTCATCCGGTATTCCATGTGTCTCTATTTATACCCATGATTCATGATCCCCTTCCAGGTCGTAAAGTAGTTCCACTGGAACCAGTAATTATTGACGGGAAAAAAGAGTACGAGGTTGAATCAATCTTGGATTGCACAAGGAGAAGAAATCAGTTGCAATTCCTGATCACATGGAAGGGGTATGAGGAAACTCTGGGGAACCCAAGACTAAAGCCTTGTACACACTCTTTGATTTTCGGATGACTGAACGTCCATTTTTTGTTGCATACTAGTCTCATGTTGAAAGCGAAGAGGTTACTAACCATACGAAAATTCTCGTACTTCAGAATACAATATCACAAGTGACGTAATGTGTTGAATAGCTTTGTATGTATCCTTTAGTTTCTGAGCATTCGTAGTCTTGCTCTTATGATTTTTTTGGATGAAAACCATACTAATTAAATGAAAATCGGACGTTGAGTTCACGTATGACAAAAAAAAGTTATAGTCTGCACATCAGGATTTTTTCATGCGAAAAGTCAGAATCGACTGTTGAAAGGACCATACTAATGGTAAGATTTTCGGACGATCGGTTGTCGTACAAAAATTATTGTACGAATTGAGCATTGTGTGTACGGGGCTTAACATACATGCCAAGGAACTGATTCCTTCTTTCATAGGCATCCTGAGAAGCTGGCCTAGTTGGGCACCCAGAGGCTGCTCGTAGGGAGGGGGCAGTGTCAGGAAAGGAACATTCGTGTGTACAGACACACAAGCCTAAGACATCTTGCCCATGAGCGGCTAGCGGGTACACAAATATGTTTGCGAGTGCGCATTGGTGCCAGAAAGGCTATTTAACCGCTTCAATACAGGGCATTTTCATCCCCTTCCTGCCCAGGCCATTTTTTAGCTTTTAGCACTGTGACATTTTAATTAATTTAATTATTATTTTTATTAAGGTTTATCACAAAGCAGGAAGTACCTTAAGTAAACAAGTTGTCACAAACATACCCGCCATAGTCATGTAACAAGTATAAAAATCCAACATCAATGTAGAAAGAGGGAGGGGAGAAGTACAAACAAATACGACCATGAACTAGGCGTGGTGGGGGTCAACATGGTATATTATAACGTCATTCAAACTGGTAGGGAGAGCATTGAAGTGAGAGGTTCAACAGAGTCGAGTATAATGGTCTTAACTCCATAAAGTGTAGGAACGATTTGACCTTAGATATTCCTATATCTAGAACAGAGTCCTCGGGTTCAGATCCCTTGAGGGAGACAACCCTTGTCAAGGTAACGGGGACACCCAAGGGAAGGACCCCCAGTCCCTCAGCACCCCCAATGGGAACAAGCTGTGCTGAGGGCAGAGGACGCCCTCCCCCACAGTACCACCCTAGAGAGATGCAATCTCGAAACAGAACCATGTGTTGTCTCCATCATAGCTAAATAAGAACCACTGTAGAGGGCTTAACCAACCATCAGAGGCTTGCTCTCCCTACCTCCTAATGGATCAGAGTTGAGTAGGTAGGCAGAAAGATAAAGAAAAAGAGAGGAGAGGGAAAAAAAAGAAGGAAAGGAGAAGAAAATATGAGGAGAGTTTTAGGAAAAGTGGATATATCAAGGTAGCTGCTGAATCTGTCATTTGCTTAGAGACCTTCCAAATTACATTTTTATCAGTTTTTTTTCACACAAATAGAGTTTTCTTTTGGTGGCATTTCATCACTGCTGGGTCTTTTATTTTTTGCTAAACAAAAATAAAATTTTGAAAAAAAAAAGTTTTTCTGTCAGTAAATTTTGTAAATAAGTAATTTTTATCTTTCACTGATGTGCACTGATGAGGTGACACTAATGAGCATTGATAGGTTGCACTGATGGGCACTGATGAGGCGGCACTGAAGGGCACTGATTAGGTTGCACTGACGAGGAGGCACAAATATGCCACACTGATGGGCACTGATAGGTGGCACTGATGGACACTGATAGGTGGTACTGATAGGTGGCACTGATGGGCATTGATAGGTGGCACTTATGGGCAATGATAGGCAGCACAGATAGATATAACTGATGGGCAGCACTGATGGGAAGCACTGATGGGCACTGATGGACAAAGATTGGTGTTACTGATGGGCACTGATTAGTGTCACTGATGGGCACTGATTGGTGTCACTGATGGGCACTTCTGGGGCTGCACGGATAATCAGGGTACTGATAGTTACCTGTACAGGTTTCCCCACTCTGTCAGTGTGAGGTGAAGAGAGCCGATAAATGGCACTTTCATGTTTACATGTGACCGGCTGTGGTTGGACACAGCTTATCGCATGGGTAAAGAGCTACGTCACTGGCTTCTTAGCGAGCTCAGGGTCGGACATTAGCCCAGAAAGAGAGGGGATCCCGTCCGCCGTCATTTTACTATACGGTGGATGGGAGGTGATTAAACCTCACTAGTGCAGTGTGCCAGCGCTTTCTGGTCTATTTCTGTGTTCCTGTTATCAGTTCCTTCTTGTGTTGCTGACCTGATCCTATTTCTGACTCTGCCTGAAAGTCACCCATACTTGTCCCTGGAATATGCTTCTGTCTGCTCCTTCTGCTCATCCGCTGTGCTGTTACTGACCCTGGCTTGTCTCCTGACTACACTCTAGCCTGCGGTGTGAACCTGATCTGCTCTCTAGTTGCTGACCCAGACTGTCCAACTCTGTCTTGTGCCTATCCTGCATTCACACCAGCGTATCTGCATCCATCACTGGCTCCTGTTCCTCTGTCAGTGTGCCCAGTCTGGTTGTCCCTGCGTTCCAGACACATGCTAGTACATGCCAGCTAGACTTTCAAGGCACTCTTGCCACTCTGTGCTCCGGAGTTTCCTGTCACCTTACCAGGGATTCCAGAGCCAGGGCTGTAAGAGAGGCCTTCCTCAACGCTTCAGGCTCCACCACTAGGTATCTTACATGTTCCTCTCCTAGAGAGAAGGCAGCTCCTCTGTGTTAATTAGGAGTCATGCAAGTGTGCTAGTTGCTATTTTATTCTGAAATAGAAACTGGTACAGGTGCCACAGATAGACCTGAAACAGGTTTACCTGTTTTGTTATTGTGGCACACTCCAATTCTGTTGGAAACCCCTGTTTTAATGCATACCGTTAGCCAGGATAATTCAGTTGGTTGCAGGCTGGTCGGTAAGTTGAGTTGGGAATTTCTTTGGGTTTGTATTGCATGTGTTGCTCTTCCATGTGCTCCTTGCTGTGAAGGCCAGTTATGGATGAGGGCAGCGGTCATTTGTTTGTTCTGCTGAAATATTGGTGAGGGTATGCAGTGGATACCTTTGCTGCCATGGTGCTATATGCTGGGTGTCCAGTGCACCCCTGTGCCTTTAAGGAGGGGTGGGCTCCCTCCAAACACACCTGCCCCCTGCCATTATAATGCACATGCTTCCACTGTGGAGGCTCTCAAAATTTAGAGTTAGGACTACAGGAAATACTAGGGTGCCTTGACGGGGCTCTGTAGCTTCTGCATGCATTTGCAAATGTGTGCAAACTAAACCCCTGTTTTAACGCATACCGTTAGACAGGATAATTTGGTTAGTTACAGGCTGGTCGGCAAGTTGAGCTGGGAATTTATTTGGTTTGGTTTTGCATGTGTTGCCCTTCCATATCCTCCGTGCTGCAAAGGCCAGTTATTGGTGAGGGCAGTGGCCATTTGTTTGCACACTCCAATTCTGACAGTTTCCTGCATCATTATAATGAAGTAGGAAGCTTAGTTTATTCCCGGGTATGTGTTTTTGTTAACTCTTGGGTCCCCGTGACAATGTACTTTGTAATCTGCATTTAGGAGGGACATGCTGAGCCTTGTCCACATCCCCCTGTCCAGCGTTTTCCACTACTGTTCCCAAGTAGTTGAATGGGCCACGCTGTGTTCCAAACACGGGCTCCATGAGTGTAATTGACTTAACTCTTGGACTTTTATACCTCTGTACAGGATGAGAACCTCTGCAGTACAAATTTTGTATTTTATTTGAGTGAGCCTTGGCCTATATGATATATTTAATCTTAAAGCTGAGCTCGACCCTAAAGGGGATGTTCCACTTTAAGCACTCCTCCCCCCCTCCCATGCCCCATTTGGCATGTCATTTTTTTGGGGGGGGGGGACTGGGTACCTAGTTTTGACAGGTACCCGTTACCACATTTGCTCAGATCGCCTAGGTGATACGAGCGGAAGTTCTCCTCTTCCCCTCCCTCCCTGCAATCTTCTGGGACGCTTCACAGGTCCCAGAAGATTGCCCAACCATTCGGGAGGCGCAGCGCAACTTGCACATGCACAGTGCACACCTGGCTGTGAAGCTGCAAGCTGTCACAGCCTGTGCCCACAGTTGTAATGCTGGCGACGAGGAGAGGAGAGGAGAGGAGAGGGAGGGAATCGATTGTCCACATCACTAGATCCTGGGACAGGTAAGTGTGTATTTATTAAAAGTCAGCAGCTACACTTTTTGTACCTGCTGAGTTTTAATAAGCACAAAATGACTGTAACTCCTCTTTAATATTATTTATGTCCTAGACTCAATTTTGTCCTGTGTTTTTTCTGCCTCTTCTACGACTGGCCCAGAGCATTTGTGTGTGTTTTTGGGGCCGTTTCCTTAGGTCTTTGGGTGTTTCACTGTGCCCCCTAACTCTCTGGGATTGTCTCCCTTCTATCTTTGGCCTTCAATTTCATTTCAGTGCAACCTTTGGAAGCTTTGGTATGTGATGTAAACTCGATATGTCACACAGACTGATTAGTGTATGTACAGTGGGTACGGAAAGTATTCAGACCACCTTAAAATTTTCGCTCTTTGTTATATTGAAGCCATTTGCTAAAATGATTTAAGTTCATTTATTTTCCTCATTAATGTACACACAGCACCCCATATTGACAGAAAAACAGAGTTGTTGACATTTTTGCAGATTTATTAAAAAAGAAAAACTGAAATATCACATGGTCCTAAGTATTCAGACCCTTTGCTCAGTATTTAGTAGAAGCACCCTTTTGATCGAATATAGCCATAAGTCTTTTTGAGAAAGATGCAACAAGTTTTTCACACCTGGATTTGGGGATCCTCTGCCATTCCTCCTTGCAGATCCTCTCCAGTCCTGTCAGGTTGGATGGTGAACGTTGGCTCACCGAAGTGTTGAGGTACTGACAAGAACTTACCGGGTCGGTCTCGGGACTGAATTTGGGTTAACTCGTAGAGACCTCTCTGGATTTTTCCCGACAGGTGGTTGCAAGTGGTAGGTTGGACTGTCCTGACCTCTCCTAGACGTTCCTCCTTACCGTCTCCTAGGGGTTTAGGTCCACACTTTTTGAACAACGTAGAAAGAGTTTTTCTGAATACCGATATAAGCTAGTTTTCCCACGAAGATGATTTATGACTCGTTTCCCAGACTTATGAATCCTGGTACACTATAAAGTCAAAAAGAAAAAATTATTTAGACGTTTTTACA
>BLSH010385598.1:107965-126712 GCA_018402905.1 Glandirana rugosa | reverse complement strand
TGATGAGACAAAGATAGAACTTTTTGGCCTTAATTCTAAGTGGTATGTGTGGAGAAAACCAGGCACTGCTCATCACCTGTCCAATACAGTCCCAACAGTGAAGCATGGTGGTGGCAGCATCATGCTGTGGGGGTGTTTTTCAGCTGCAGGGACAGGACGACTGGTTGCAATCGAGGGAAAGATGAATGCGGCCAAGTACAGGGATATCCTGGATGAAAACCTTCTCCAGAGTGCTCAGGACCTCAGACTGGGCCGAAGGTTTACCTTCCAACAAGACAATGACCCTAAGCACACAGCTAAAATAACAAAGGAGTGGCTTCACAACAACTCTGTGACTGTTCTTGAATGGCCCAGCCAGAGCCCTGACTTAAACCCAATTGAGCATCTCTGGAGAGACCTAAAAATGGCTGTACACCAACGTTCACCATCCAATCTGACAGGACTGGAGAGGATCTGCAAGGAGGAATGGCAGAGGATCCCCAAATCCAGGTGTGAAAAACGTGTTGCATCTTTCCCAAAAATACACATGGCTGTATTAGATCAAAAGGGGGCTTCTACTAAATACTGAGCAAAGGGTCTGAATACTTAGGACCATGTGATATTTCAGTTTTTCTTTTTTAATAAATCTGCAAAAATGTCAACAATTCCGTGTTTTTCTGTTAATATGGGGTGCTGTGTGCACATTAATGAGGGAAAAAATGAACTTAAATGATTTTAGCAAATGGCTTCAATATAACAAAGAGTGAAAAATTTAAGTGGGTCTGAATACTTTCCGTTCCCACTGTATTTTAACTAATTATGATTATTTCTTTATTTAGTTATGTTATCCACATGGTTGTAAAGTGGTCTTCATATAATACCCAGTGTTAGACCTTATGTGCCTCAGTGTATGTGCTTCATAAAAAATTTGCTGATTTTACCCTGATTTCAGAGCGCCCCTCTGCGTTTTTTTATACGGCACATACACTGGGGCACATAACGTTATCTAACACTGGGGATTGTATGAACATAATAAAGTTATTTTAGCTGCAGGAGGGGAGGGGCGGAGAGCATATAAGGAGAGACTAACTGACAGGCAGGAAGGGAGGGAGCAAGGAAAGACAGCAGATGACGGAGGCAAGTAAACTGACCACGTTATCAGGGCTCAGAAGCCATGATAAACGTGGTCAATTTACAGAGGGGAGCGAAGTGCCAGGCAAGATCAACCAGGTATTTTAGATGATACTAATGGGCAAATTGCACAGTTCAAGCACTGTGCTGTTATTCATGCTCTAAAGGAACAGGATCATTTTTCTTTTTTAGGGTTACAACCGCTTTAAATACTATCTGATGAAGACATTTTAGCGAAACATGTAGAAGATATGCGTGTGTCTGAAATTAAACACAATATAGCATGACATGGTCCAAATACTTGTCATACATACAGAACCTCACAAAAGTGACTACGCCCATCACATTTTTGTAAATATTTTATTATATCTTTTCACATGACAACACTGAAGAAATGACACTTTGCTACAATGTAAAGTAGTGAATGCACAGCTTGTATAACAGTGTAAATTTGCTGTCCCCTTAAAATAACTCAACCACTGGTAACAAAAGTGAGTACACCCCTAAGCGAAAATGTCCAAATTGGGCCTAAAGTGTCAATATTTTGTGGAGCCACCATTATTTTCCAGCACCGCCTTAACCCTCTTGGGCATGGAGTTCACCAAAGCTTCACAGGTTGCCACTGGAGTCCTCTTCCACTCCTCCATGATGACATCACAGAGCTGGTGGATGTTAGAGACCTTGCGCTCCTCCACCTTCCATTTGAGGATGTCCCACAGATGCTCAATAGGGTTTAAGTCTGGAGACATGCTTGGCCAGTCCATCACCTTTACCCTCAGCTTCTTTAGCAAGGCAGTGGTCGTCTTGGAGGTGTATTTTGGGTCGTTATCATGTTGGAATACTGCCCTGCAGCCCAGTCTTTGAAGGGAGGGGATCAAGCTCTGCTTCAGTATGTCACAGTACATGTTGGCATTCATAGTTCCCTCAATGAACTGTAGCTCCCCAGTGCCGGCAGCACTCATGCAGCCCCAGACCAGGACACTCCCACCACCATGCTTGACTGTAGGCAAGACACACTTGTCTTTGTACTCCTCACCTGGTTACCGCCACACACGCTTGGCACCATCTGAACCAAATAAGTTTATCTTGGTCTCATCAGACCATGGGACATGGTTACAGTAATCCATGTCCTTAGTCTGCTTGTCTTCAGCAAACTGTTTGTGGGCTTTCTTGTGCATCATCTTTAGAAGAGGCTTCCTTCTGGGACAACAGCCATGCAGACCAGATTCAGTGTGCAGCATATGGTCTGAGTGCTGATAGGCTGACCCCCCAGCACTTCAACCTCTGCAGCAATGCTGGCAGCACTCATACGTCTATTTCCCAAAGACAACCTCTGGATATGACGCTGAGTATGTGCACTCAACTTCTTTGGTCGACCATGGCGAGGCCTGTTCTGAGTGAAATCTGTCCTGTTAAACCACTGTATGGTCTTGGCCACTGTGCTGCAGCTCAGTTTCAGGGTCTTGGCAATCTTCTTATAGACTAGGCCATCTTTATGTAGAGCAACAATTCTTTTTTCAGATCCTCAGAGAGTTCTTTGCCATGATGTGCCATGTTGAACTTCCAGTTACCAGTATGAGAGAGTGAGAGCGATAACACCAAATTTTACACACCAGCTCCCCATTCGCACCTGGGACCTTGTAACACTAAAGAGTCACATGACACTGAGGACATTTTCACTTAGGGGTGTACTCACTTTTGTTGCCAGTGATTTAGACATTAATGGCTGTGTGTTGAGTTATTTTGAGAGGACAGCAAATTTACACTGTTATACAAGCTGTACACTCACTGCTTTACATTGTGGCAAAGTGTAATTTCTTCAGTGTTGTCACATGAACAGATAGAATAAAATATTTACAAAATGTGAGGGATGTACTCACTTTTGTGAAATATTGTATGTAATTTGTAAATATGTTTAGACCCCTTTCACACTGAGGCCCCGGCCGCGTCATCGGTAAAGTGCCACTCGTTTTAGCAGCGCTTTACCGCTGTTTAAACATCGCTTTTTGGCCGCTATCGGGGCACTTTTAACCCCAAAGAAGGGGTTAAAACGCACGTGTTGCGGCACTTCGGAAGCACTTTTCAGGTGCATTCAGAAGCACTGCCCCAAAGATGCTGCTTGCAGGACTTTTCCTAACGTCCTGCAAGCGCACTGCCCCAATGTGAAAGCACTTAGGCTTTCACACTCGGGTGGCATGGGAGGCAGTTTTCAGGCACTTTACAGTCGCTATTTCTATTGCTTAAACGCCTGAAAACTGCCTTCAGTGTGAAAGGGGTCTAATGGTTTTTAACTTTTGTAAAAATACAGCATTATTGTTTTTATATTACCATTGTCTGTGGATTCAAATAGCACCAAATGTTTCTTCTCCTAAAGAACATGGTTTATTATGACATACCTTTTCATATCTACCAGCATATGCTTAATTTGTGACTCTTGGTATTCAGTCATATGGTAGACCCAGAGAACTATAGGAAGTCAATGCTGGAAGCCTCCCAATCAGTCAAAGGGTTGACTGTAATGAGCTAACAGATCAAGAAATCTGACTTTATACCGACTTTGATTTTTGCATATTTGTGCCTGATCAGTGAGTAGGAAGCCAGACAATTAGCATTTTCAGAGGATAGTCACTTAGCCTTCAAGATGACAAGTCTAAGTAAGGTAATGAATTTTTACAATGTAGGTATGTAAACTTTGTGAAAGAACATCTTGTGATTCAGTATGACACAGAATTTCAAACATTCCGTTGTTGTAAAGAACTGTAAATCACGGTTACAGCTAAGCAGAAAGAGACAGTTTACTATCACATATAATTACATGACATTTCCATAAACGGAAAAACTCTGCTACACATATTTAGGCTCATAACATAAAACTCCACTATGCAAACTGAGCATTGAACAATTCCTATCCTAAATCTTACTAGGAGACCCGCCTGCACTGTGCAAAGTGGCCAAAAGCTGTGGTGTAAATTAAATAACTTTCACTTGTTTGTTCTAATTTTTGTGTTTTTGTTAAACCGCCTTTTCTTTTTCTTTTTTTTTCTTTGCAAGGAGAGGGGCTGCTGGATAAGCAAACCCTGCCTTTTAATGCAGGGTTGGCCCTAAAGGTGAAATCTAGGCAAATATAAAAGCAGCACAGTGGCTAAGCAGTTAGCACCCCCGCATGGCAGCACTAGGGTCATTGGTTTAGGGCCCTTTTACACTGAACGCTGTTGGATGCATTTTGAGCTGTACGCCAACTGCATAGACCAGTGGTGCTCAACTCTGGTCCTCGGGACCCACCAACAGGCCAGATTTTAAGTATTGCCTTGGGGAGATGCAGACTAGAATACTGCAATCACTGAGCAGCAAATGATATCACCTGTGATGCATTTCAGTTATCCTGCAAACCTGGCCTGTTAGTGGGTTCTGTAGACAGGAGTTGAGAACCACTGGCATAGACAGTCCAAAATCAAGGTAATCCTATGGGCATAGTTCACATCATTGCAGTGCAGTTCAGCACAGTCAAAAAAAGTAGACCATGCTGCAGTTTCTGGCACTGCAATTGCAGAGAATACACTATAAGCGTGCTACAAATGCATTTCAAATGCACCACACCCGCACTGCACAGCCCTTTAAGCCAAGAAAGCAAAGCCCAAAAACATATAGAAAAATGCACTGCAAACACAGTGCTAAACACAGTGCAAAACACATGCAAAATGCTTTGTTGGGTGGATGGTCCTATTAGTGTCATGTGAATTCACACTTCAATAAATGTAGTTGACTTTAAAGGTTGGTGCAGCATGTGTTTTTTGTTTTTCTGTTTTGCGGTAATTGATTTCTGCCTGCACCCACCTGATTTCAGGGTAAGCGCTACCTTACATTAGCGAGAATCTCACCGTTGCTTTTCTTTTTGGTTGTGCAGTATAAACTGTATGTAGCTGAGGCTTCATACAGCATTCCGCACTGTGTTCCGGGTTCAAGCCGAGACTTTCTGTCTCATCCCTGGAACACAGTAGAGTATATCACAGCGGCACTCAACCATTCAGTTAAAGTGTGCAATGAGTCAGAGAGGCTGGCCGATGATGTCACAATCTCTGACTAAGCCAATCAGAGGAAGCTTTGTATTCATTGGTAGAATTCATTGCTTTCTCTGAATGGCTGAGCACCGCTGTGATAGACGCTTCTGCGTTTCGGGGATGAGACAGGAAGTCTCGGCTTGAACCTGGAACACAGTGCTGTATGCAGCCTCAGCTTGCTATATAAAGTTTATACTGCACATCCAGCGGCCTCACATGTTAGTGGGGTACATAGTTCATTTTAGCCAGCTTGGCCCAAACAATCTATGTAAAGTTTATGAAAAGCTGGAGTTCAGCAATTACAATTTAAATCACAACCATGGCACTACCTGCCTGGAGTTTACATGTTCTCCCTCTGCCTGCGTGGGTTTCCTCCCACACTCCAAAGACATTCTGGTAGGTAAATTGGCCCTAACATGTGTATGTATTAATGTGAGTTAGTGACCTTCCATTGTAAGCTCCTTGATGGCAGGGACTGATGTGAATTCACAATATGTATGTAAAGTGCTCTATAAGTACCTGTAAAATATACAAGACACAAATCAATGCAGCGCTGTATTTATTAACAAATCATTAATCTATTATTAAAATGGAAGCAGTGTACCTGAATGTGACCCGGTATCAGGCTCCTGCAGTTCATGTGCTGACAAGCATGCTGAAAGGAGGAGAGAGCAGAGTGACAGCGGGATGAGCTCATTGTTGTGCTGCTTCCATTTTCACTGTCCAGTCAGAGCGTGGGATGGGTTCAAGGTGACCTGGGCTCAAAGGAAGTGGGTTGAATCATGTTGGCCATCAGACTGAGGACATCTACTGGCAGAAAATGCACTGCAGAGGAAACTCTTTAACAAAGTTAAATATTGCAGCAAAACTGGCTTTCTTATTTTACCATTGAATAGCTATTTATTTTTTTAAATTCTTTTTTAGATAGAGTTTTGCTTTAAAAGGGGATAGATTTAATATGTCAAGTTAAAAAATGTTTGGATAGTGTGGGTAGGGTTAGAACCCCAGATGGTTTTCTTTGCTATCCGGGGTTTCATTAGAAAGATTTCTCCTTACTTCCTGTCCTGATAATCAAGGTTTTACAAAACAAGTGTAGCTAACTCTCAAACAGTAACACAGACTTAAATGAGATTTTATTTATTTATTTTTTTACGCAAAGGAGAAGGCTAGATCCCCCTTATCAGATATTGATTTCTGTCTGTGTTCATATTGCAGATTTCCCCTTGCATCCTATCTTGGAAAAATGTTGTCCCCTGAACAGAAATGAGGGAAGAAAGCCCTCTTCCTCTATGTAGGCCCAAAACAATAGTAAAAACAGACAGGGTTCTATTCCTACCATACTCTATCTTAACTCAAATAATTTTTTGGCTTAACAAGGGGTCCATTTATATATATATATAAAAAAAAATAAAAATCTGCATAGCCATTTGTACAGCGAATCTACATGGGCATTTGTTCTGTGTGAACTGGACAAAAACTAGATGGAGCTGAGGAGCACAGGAAATATATACATCTTTTTAACAAGAGAAAGAATGTACCAATTTAAAAAAATGGTTACATTTGTATGTTATTTCCCTCTAGAGTTTTTTAGAGTCGCTGCATTGCATTTCATGTTACAAATACATATTTCTTTTGCTGCTCAGCTCCCTCTAGTGGCTGTTATGTAGTATTTTACTACAGGATCTAGTCACATGATACATTTGCATTATAAGGGCGGATTTCAAAGGATGTAGCATATCAGCACTAAGCATACAGTTGTATGCAAAAGTTTAGGAACCCCTGACAATTTCCATGATTGCCATTTATAAATATTTGGGTGTTTGGATCAGCAATTTCATTTTGATCCATCAAATAACTGAAGGACACAGTAATATTTCAGAAGTGAAATGAGGTTTATTGGATTAACAGAAAATGTGCAATATGCATCAAAACGAAATTAGACAGGTGCATACATTTGGGCACCCCAACAGAAAAATCACATCAATATTTAGTAGAGCCTCCTTTAGCAGAAATAACAGGCTCTAGATGCCTCCTATAGCCTGCAATGAGTGTCTGGATTCTGGATGAATGTATTTTGGACCATTCCTCCTTACAAAACATCTCCAGTTCAGTTAAGTTTGGTGGTTGCCTAGCATGGACAGCCCGCTTCAAATCACCCCACACATGTTCAATGATATTCAGGCCTGGGGACTGGGAGGGCCATTCCAGAACATTGTACTTGTTCCTCTGCATCAATGCCTGAGTAGATTTTGAGCAGTGTTTTGGGTCTTGTTGAAATATCCAGCCCCGGTGTAACTGCAACTTTGTGACTGATTCCTCAACATTATTCTCAAGAATCTGCTGATATTGAGTGGAATCCATGCGACCCTCAACTTTAACCAGATTCCCAGTACCGGTACCGGCCACACAGACCCACAGCATGATGGAACCTCCACCAAATTTTACTGTGGATAGCAAGTGTTTTTCTTGGAACTCTGTGTTCTTTTGCCACCATGCATAACGCCCCTTGTTATGACCAAATAACTCAATCTTTGTCCAAATGTGCCTCAAACTCAAGTGACTCAGTTTGTGGCGTGTGTGCAGAAAAGGCTTCTTTCCCATCGCTCTCCCATACAGCTTCTCCCTGTGCAAGGTGCGCTGAATTGTTGAACGATGCACAGTGACACCATCTGCAGCAACTTGATGTTGTAGGTCTTTGGAGGGGGTCTGTGGGCTGTTTTTGACCATTCTCACCATCCATGCAATGCCAAGCTGCTGCAAGCAAAGCTAACAAAGTGTTGGCATGCATAAAGAAAGGGATTAACTTCAGGGATAAATCAATAATTCTCCCATTATACAAGTCTCTGGTGAGGCCACACCTGGAGTATGCCGTCCAGTTCTGGGCGTCGGTCCTCAGGAAGGATGTCCAGGTATTGGAAAGGGTTCAGAGAAGAGCCACAAAGCTAATTAAGGGATTGGAAGACCTTAGTTATGGGGAAAGATTACAAGCACTGAACTTATTCTCTCTGGAGAAGAGACGCTTGAGAGGGGATATGATTTTAATGTACAAATATTGTACTGGTGACCCTGCTATAAGGACAAAACTATTCAGTGCAAGGGAGTACACAAAGACACACGGCCAATCACTAAGAATAGAGGAAAGGCGGTTTAACCTTAAAGTGCGTAGAGGTTTCTTTACGGTAAGAGCAGTGAGAATGTGGAATTCTCTTCCACAAGCAGTGGTCTCTGCCGGGAATGCACACCTAAGGGACCAAAGCATTGAGGGATATACAATGTAATACTGACATGAAAGCACACACATGGGTTGAACTTGATGGACTCTGGTCTTTTTTCAACCTCACTAACTATGTAACTATGTAACTATCCTTCGCCTTTGCCTTTCCAATATTTTATGTGGCCTGCCACTTCTGGCCTTAACAAGAACTGTGCCTGTGGTCTTCCATTTCCTCACTATGTTCCTCACAGTGGACACTGACAGCTTATATCTCTGTGATAACTTTTGTAGTCTTCCCCTAAACCATAATGTAGAACAATCTTTGTTTTTAGTTCATTTGAGAGTTCTTTTGAGGCCCCCATTTTGCCACTCTTCAGAGGAGAGTCAAAGAGAACAACAACTTGAAATTGGCCACCTTAAATACCTTTTTCTCATGATTGGATGCCCCTGTCTATGAAGTTCAAGGCTTAATGAGCTCACCAAACCAATTGTGTGTTCCAATTAATCAGTGCTAAGTAGTTACAGGTATTCAAATCAAGGGTGACAAGGGTGCCCATATTTATGCATCTGTCTAATTTTGTTAGATGACAAGGGTGCCCATATTTATGCATCTGTCTAATTTTGTTTTGATGCATATTGCACATTTTCTGTTAATCCAATAAACCTCATTTCACTACTGAAATATTACTGCGTCCTTCAATTATTTGATAGATCAAAATGAAATTGCTGATCCAAACACCCAAATATTTATAAATGACAATCATGGAAATTGTCAGGGGTTCCTAAACTTTTGCATACAACTGTATTTTTATAATAAAAAATCTAGGAGTTCAACATTTATAAGCCTAGAAAAAATATGTCCACGTTGGTGAGGTTGTAACAAAAAAAAGGGAGATTTCAAGAAAGGATACCTGGTGGATCTTTGAATTGTGTTCTTACACTCTATTTATTCTCAATATTGATTGTGTTATTAACAGCTTTTATTAATAGTTAGAATATGCTGCTCCAGATAACCATTTTTTGACATATTAAAGCAGACCTTCACTCTCTCATATAACACTGACTATATTTAATCCTTATTCTGCTAGCATTAGTAAATAGATAGGAAAGTATACTATATTTATTTGTCTTATACTTTTTTCTCTTTACATTTCTTCAGTTACTTCCATATTTCCAGGCCTATACAAATGTCATACACCCCAGGAGTCTTCAGGAGGGGAGGAGTGTTTTTTCTCAGCTAAGCACACACTCCTTCCCACTTGCCTGGGCTAGGTGCAGATCCCAGGAAGTAAACGCTACATGAGTCATCTGCCTTTACTCAGATGGCCACAGCGAGAAATGCTAGAGGATGTTTTTTAAAGTGATTTGATTATTAAACATGAATTAAATAGCGTTTTTGGTTTTTGGTGCTTAGGCGCAGTGTAGTTCCACTTTCATGTTTATGAACTATAATTTTTAGGAAATATAATATTTTCTTATATAATAGTACAATTATTAATTTGATTGATATTAATATGCATAGTATGAGAGGTGGCAGCGGTGGGAGGGTTGCCCATATTTTAGGATGGGGGGGCGCAAGACCCCGCTCTTCCTTTTTGACACCTCCGACTTCTCAGAAAACCACACCCCTTATGGATTCCACCATTGTGTCAGGAGTATACAGCCCAGCATCACCAGATAGGGTATACAGCATCATAGAGAGGGTATACAGCATCACAGAGAGGATATACAGCATCACCAGTTAGGTGTATACAGAGTCACCAGGTAGGAGTATACAGAGGAGTCACCAGACAGGAGTATATAGAGGAGTCACCGGATAGCAGTATACAGAGGAGTCACCAGATAGCAGTATACAGAGGAGTCACCAGATAGCAGTATACAGAGGAGTCACCAGATAGCAGTATACAGAGGAGTCCCCAGATAGCAGTATACAGAGGAGTCGCCAGATAGGAGTATATAGAGGAGTCGCCAGATAGGAGTATACAGAGGAGTCGCCAGATAGGAGTATACAGAGGAGTCGCCAGATAGGAGTATACAGAGGAGTCGCCAGATAGCAGTATACAGAGAAGTCACCAGAAACATGTACTTTTTTAGCTGGGGAGCACATAGAGTGGCACACTATTCTGGCAGGCACTGCAGGCAGGGGCAGCACATCAGTCCGAGTCCGACTAGTGGCATAGACGGTCTGCGCCGGACTGGAAACCCAGTGGAGTGCTGCGCCTGCGTGAGTAATGATGCAGCCAGCACGTCCGCAACAGTTCCGCCTCCGCCCACCACATCCAATGCCAGTCAGCCACTGGCTCAAGGCAGCCAATTAGACTATATATGTGCGCCTGTTCAGCGCACATACATAGTTTTTTATGACTGACCAATAGGCTCACTACTTGCTGTCAGGAAAAAAAAAAGTCAATATACTGACGCCTCCTTTAGGGTTCGGGTTTACTTTTTTTTTCTTTTTCTTGAGAGCGGGGGGAGGCATTGATGCAGTGCAAGTGGCAGCATGATTTTTATATGCTATAGGCCTTGTGCTGATATTAATAAATTATGCTTGAATGATCTGCACTATTGGAGCATCTCTTTCATATGTTTTTGGGGTCATCGGTGGATTGGAGGTCGATAATTTATTGGAGAAGAGGCTGCTGACTGCTCCTGTATAGGGATTATACCATACATCATATGAGCAGTTACATGAGATTAGGGCCTCTGGCCATTCCTGGACGCAGACATTTTAAATCTTAGGACAATGGTTCTGATGGTGCACAAACTGGACACAGCTTAGCCACATCTGAACCCTGCAGTCTAGTCACCCATATGAGTAGGCCTCAAGTGCTTAAAGTGGTTGTAAACCCTTACATATACATAGTAAAGTGACTGGCCTCAGGTGATACACAGAGGTGAAACAAATCCTCCTACATAGGTTGTACCTGTTTATCTTCAGTCTTCTCTTCTCTACAGCCATTCAAAGTGCCACATTTATAAAGCTTGTATGACAGTTAAAAAAAAAAGGGGACGGAGAGCTAAGTGAGGAGAGTTTTGAGAGCTGATTGGAGAGAAAGGACACACCCCCCTTTACACACCATACAGGAACAGAGCTGAGGCTGTCAATCAGCTGGAGATCCCTTCCCTGTCTCCTTTTTTCTCTTGGTGTCAGGAAAACTTGTCAGAAGTGACTCATACTAATAGCAGAAAAATGAAGCAGCAGACAGAGATGACACTTAGTGCTCTGGATTGAGACAAGTACACACTATAGAGGGATATGCTTTGTTCCTATTTCATGTCCGAGGTTTACAACTAATTTAAGTCTCAACTGTGCACCTAATTTGTGTAGTGTAATAGGGTTTTTTTGTATATCTGTGCATCCTAACTGTGCCTATGTGCACACTGTGTTCGTGTGAGCAGTTATGGTGTGTTTGCTGTTAGGGTGTGTGTGGAGGGGGGGTGTTAAATTTTTTTTACTATATTTATATACTTTTATTATTTTACATTTTTATTACTGTCACAAGGAGGCTGACAAACCTCCATGTGACAGTTTTTTCCTGTACACCTTCCTGACTGTATAAGCTTGTGAGGCTGACAAGACATAGGACCTGGGCGGTGAGCTTTGTGACTGCTGAGTCCACACTCTACCTCATCCCAGTGCCCCAGTGCCAACTGCCCCAAACTTTTCTGGGCAGATTGCTATGAATTCCTCCACTCCTTCTCCTTTCCTGTTGCCCCTTTGCATCTGTAGTCTTTGGCTGTTCCAAAACAATACCACTGCACCTCTGGCAAACTACTTCTCCCAACATGCCATTCTTGGCTGTGTCTTTCCCCTTCTTTAGGTCCAGAACAGCTAAATGGGAGAAGGGGGGAGCAAAAGGATAGGAAGAGAGCAGGCTGAGTCTGAGACCTGCATCTCTTTGTTGCAGATAGTTCCAAAACATTTGGTAGGAACAACTTGCCAGCACCTGGCTACACACCCCATACACAATTAAAATAGGGGGAGGGTATCTAGGGGCCCCCTTTTTATTAAACGGGGTTTACAGATTCTGATAAGACCCCATTAGTAGACCTTCATAACCACCAACCAAGGTTGTGGGAATGAGGCCCTTGTCTCCATCAACTTGGGAAAAGGTGCTTTGTCAGGGCAGTCCTCCCTGGCAATGCATCCTCCCATGTTGAAGTGTTGAAGGCACGTGGCCTGCTATGGTTCAGGAGGGGCAGGGTGCATACATGCCCCCCCCCCCCTCTCCTGGTCAGCCAGACTGCATGCTTGAATGAAAGTTCTGATATACATTATAAGAGGGACCTCACTTTTTTTGCATGGATCCCCCTTAAATTCTGTACCAGATCTGAAGGGCCTTGTATGGATTTCTTGGGAGGCCTCAAGCAATTTTTTTGTGTTAGGTACCATATATTCATAGGGGTCTGATATATATTTTAGGGGGGCTCTACGCATTATTTTCACTCTTTTTGTAGAATGTGCTACTGCACATTTACATTAGCCCAAAATATAGGCATTTTTAATTTGAGAGGTTCAACTCCCATTGATTTCAATGGCATGGTATCTGAACATCTTTGAAGTACAATTTGCATAGCCATTTGTCCAGTGAATCTGCATGTACATTCATTCAGTGCTAACTGGGCAAAAACTAGATGGAGCTGAAGAGCATAGGGAAAACATATGTCTTTGCAACAAGAGGCACAATGCAACAGTTTTAGAAAATTGGTTACATTTACTTGATAATTCTCTCTAGCCTTTTCTACAATTGTTACATTGTATTTCTTCTTACAAAGATGTATGTATTTTCTTTGCTCCTCAACACCATCTAGTGGCTGAAATGCAGTGTTTTTCTACAGGTTCGTCTAAGTGAGCACATTTGAGAAAGGATACCAAAGAAGATAACTAATTAGTATACTAAGCACATTTATACAACAAAAACCCCAGCAATACAAAATGTATGAGCATGTTAATAATAAGTTCACATTGGAGGGGCTTAACAAAAAACAGAAGATTTCAAGAAAGGATACCTGGTGGATCTTTGAATTTCAGTCTTAAACTCTATTTGGTCTCAACATTGATTGAGATATTAACTACTTTATTAATAATAAGAATAGGCTGCGCTAGATAAAGATTTCTCCTTTGACATATGTGGTTCTACAGCCCCCTTCCTGCCCAGGCCATTTTTCAGCTTTCAGTGCTATCACAATTTGAATAACAATTACTTAGTAATGCAACACTGTACCCATATTAAATTTGGGTACAATATAACTCTGAACCCGTCTTTAGACATTTCTTCGGGGACCTCGTCACTAGCATATTCAGCACTCCGGCAAGTGAAGCTCCAACTAGCCTCTCTTGCACTACATGATACGGGGAGAACCCTGAAATCAAAAGAGAGGGACTACGCGTATTATTCTCCACCTCACGCCCGGTATTCCCGATTGGACTATCTGTTCATTAAACAAGCAGACCTGCCCTATCTACACCACACCTCCATCGAGAACATGGTGTTATCCGACCATCATCCGATCACCCTGACTCTTAAACTCCCCGAACTAGAAACCTCGTCTAAGATCTGGAGGATGCACCCCACCCTCCTGGCAGATCTCTGTGATGCGACTAAAATCTCCCAACTCATCAAAGACTATTTCTCCCTTAACAATACGCCAGACGTGTCACCCCTGGTCCAGTGGGAGGCACATAAATGCATAATCAGAGGCCACCTACTCGCGATGGGGGCAGGGAAAAAAAAAGAAAGACAACAACACATCAAGGACCTAGCTGGAAAACTTAGCAAACTAGAAGCCTAACACAAAAAAAGTTAGCGGACACGGTGGCCCAGGAACTAGTGGAGACCAGGGCCCATCTGACATAGACACTCTTCGCCAGAGCTCGTAAACGTCATGTCCTGACTCACAAGCTATTCTATGAGCAGGGCAACAAGCCGCTAGACTACTGGCCAGAGCCACGCAACAGCGGACCCTAGCTTCCACGATACACCATGTGACAGATAAGTCTGGCAAAAGTCACAATAAAAATAATGACATATCCAGATAGTTCCAAGATGTTTACAACAACTTCTATAACCTGACCCCTGACCAAAGATCGCCCCAACAGGAAATAACCCTGCAAGGGCTCATAGGAGACTTTTTGGCCAAATATAGCCCCAAAGGCAGAAGCCAGGGCGCTAGAACCCCGCTGTCTTCGGAGGAGTGGGTGATGGCCCTTTAAAACACCAAACCGGGGAAATGCCCAGGCCCAGATGGCTTTCCGACACAATATTACAGGAGCTTCTCAGACCTGCTTGCCCCAGGGTTTCTTAGAGCTTTCAATACCCTAGCCACAGTTCAATGCACCTCCCCTAGCCTTTTGGAATCTTTTATCTCCGTAATCCCCAAAAAAATAAAGATCCTACCAAAGTCGAGAATTACTGGCCAATCTTGCTCCTCAATGTCAACATCAAATTATTTGCCAAAATAATTGCAACTAGACTTAACGAACATCTGCCATCCTGGGTGTCCTTGGACCAAGTGGGGTTTGTCCCTGGCCGAGAGGCCAGAGACTGAACCATTAAGGCTCTAAATATTCACAACCGGCTAACAACCAATAAGCAGGAGGGATTCTTCCTATCCACTGACGCGGAGAAGGCATTTGACCGAGTGGCCTGGGACTACATGAGCGGCGTGCTTCGAGCCCTGGGTTTGGGGAAGCGGATGTGCTCGCTCATACTGTCCCTCTATTCTGTCCCAACGGCTAGGGTCAGAGTTATCAGGCGCCTTCTCCAGCCATAATGGCACAAGACAGGGGTGCCCTCTATCTCCTGTCCTGTCTGTCCTGTACATCCTTACTTTGGAACCTCTTTTGAGATGCATCAGAGCAAACCTAGACATTTGAGGCATACAGATTCACAACCGGGAATTTAAATTGGCGGCTTTGCAGATGACGTCTTGTTCTTCCTGTCGTCCCCTATGACCTCCTTGCCCAACTTGTTGAAGACCCTGGAAGAATTCAAAGAGATAGCCAACCTAAAAATTAACTATTCAAAATCGTCCGCCCTGAATAGATTCCTCCAGGCCACAGTAGTGCAACTATGCCAAACAAACTTCCCTTTCCAATGGCAACTGACCGCTTTATCATACCCAGCCATATTTAAACTTGATCTTGGAAAACTACTAATCGGTTGCGACCCCCCCAACAGTATTGCCTTAGGCTCTGTCGTCCAAACTTGTAAATGACTAGCACACCCCCCCAGGCTAAACAAAGAGTTGAGGAGTAGACCGGGGGGGCTCCCAGCACTGCCCAGTCCTTTCCCCCCTGACCCCCGCCCCCCTTGAAACTGCAACACAACCCCCCTCCCCTTTTCCTCTCCCGCCCTCCCCTCCCCTACTCTCCAAGCTCTGGCCTTTCCCATTCTGATTGGCTGCTCTACCCTAAACTCCCCCACCGGACACCGGTGGGGGCGTCTCCCAGACCCCTACTGCCTTTGTAGGGCCCAGACGGACTGAGAGAACTGGGGCGCGTGCCATCTCTCCCCCCTCTGCCCCAAGAGACATATTTTAGTCTGGGACCTGGGATGACTGAGACCCTAAATTTACCTACAGGTAATCAGTCCTTGGCTGAAATTGTGCTTTAGGACGCGTACGATAGTATCTTCTACCATAAAGACTACAGATTAAGGTTTATTTAGTTGCTATCCGATTGTTGCCAAATCTGACTGATTATGTTTGCGTAATGGCCTTTTTTTTCTTATTTGTATTGTCTTGGTTTTCTTACCAATGAGGTGGTACGTACTGATATATGTTGTACTATGCCTGACTACCCTTGTTGTAATTTTCAGAATTCTATTATTAAAATATTTTTGAAACAAAAAAAAAATACTGAAAATTTTGTGAAAAAATGCCTTTTACTTTGTTTCTGTCATAACATTTTGCAAATTAGTAATTTTTCTTCATAAATTTTGGCCAAAATGTATACTGCTACATATCTTAGGTAAAAATGACCCAAACCGGTGTATTTGGTCCTTGTGTAAGTTATAGAGTCTACAAGCTATGCTGCCAATCATTGAAAATTGATCCCATCTGATCACACCTGATGTACTGATGGCCTTTCTAATTTCTTGAGACCCTAACAAGCCAGGAAAGTACAAATACCCCCCAAATTACCCCTTTTTGGAAAGTAATAATATTATTATTTTTTTACAAAATTGTCATATTAACAAGTTATTTCTCACATATGGCATATGCATACTTGCAACTACACCCCAAAACACATTCTGCTACTCCTCCTGAATATCACATGTCTGAGACCTTGTCACAGCCTAGCCACATACAGAGGCCCAACATGCAGGGAGCACCGTTGGGTATTCTGGGGACATACTGTAAATTACACATCCAATGTCATGACGACCTATCACATTTTTGAAGGCCCAGGAGCACCAGGACAATGGAATTGCCCAGAAAATGACCCCATTTTGGAAAGCAAACACCTCAACGTATAATCTATGAGGCATAGGATGGAGAAATGGCAAAAGTGTTTAACTCATTTTTCTCCTCAGTATTCACGAAGGAAACAGGGGGCTCAATTATTCAGAACTACAATGCTGATCCTCACGACACATCACAGGAAGTACCCTCATGGCTAACTGAGGATAAAATCAGAAATAGGCTTGAAAAACTGAACACTAATAAGTCACCGGAACCAGATGGCTTACACCTGAGGGTCCTTAAGGAACTTAGCCAAGTTATTGCCAGACCCTTGTACCTAATCTTTAGGAGCAGTTTTCTGACTGGTATGATACCAGCTGATTGGAAGAAAGCCAATGTAGTGCCAATATATAAAAAAGGACCAAGATATATCCCTGGGAACTACAGACCAGTTAGCTTAACCTCAATAATTGGCAAGCTCTTGGAGGGAATAATAAGGGATTACATACAAGATTGTAACGAGAATGTTATCATTAGTGGTAATCAGCATGGGTTCATGAAGGATCATTCTTGCCAAACCAATCTATTAACCTTCTATGAGGAGGTGAGCTGCCATCTAGATAAGGGAAGGCCTGTAGACGTGGTGTATCTGGATTTTGCGAAAGCATGTGATACAGTTCCCCATAAACG
The DNA here is from genome assembly GCA_018402905.1 of Glandirana rugosa. Classification (NCBI taxonomy): domain Eukaryota; kingdom Metazoa; phylum Chordata; class Amphibia; order Anura; family Ranidae; genus Glandirana; species Glandirana rugosa. Next base: position 109,234 of record BLSH010385598.1, on the reverse strand, counting down.
CTTACTGTACAAACTAAGGTCCCTCAAAATGGATCAAAGGGTGAGCACATGGATTTAAAATTGGCTACAAGGGAGAGTACAGAGGGTGGTGATAAATGGGGAGTACTCAGAATGGTCTGGTGTAGAAATTGGAGTTCCCCCAAGGTTCTGTCCTGGGACCAATCCTATTCAATTTATTCATAAACGACTTGGAGGACAGGGTGAAGAGCTCAATCTCAATATTTGCGGATGATACCAAGCTAAGCAGAGCAATAAACTCTCCACAGGATGTGGAAACCTTGCAAGAAGATCTGAATTAATTAATGGGGTGGGCAGACAAGTGGCAGATGAGATTTAACGTAGAAAAATGTAAGATAATGCATTTGGGTACCAAGAACAAAAAATCAAACTACTCACTAGGGGGAGAGCCTCTGGGGGAATCTAGAATGGAAAAAGACCTAGGAGTTCTAGTGGAGAACAGGCTCAGCAGTGGCATGCAATGCCAAGCTGCTGCAAACAAAGCTAACAAAGTGTTGGCATGCATCAGGAAAGGGATCAACTCCAGGGATAAATCGATAATTCTCCCACTATACAAGTCTCTGGTGAGGCCGCACCTGGAGTATGCCATCCAGTTCTGGGCCCCAGTCCTCAGGAAGGATGTCCTGGTATTGGAAAGGGTACAGAGAAGGGCCACAAAGCTTATTAAGGGATTGGAGGACCTTAGTTATGAGGAAAGATTACAAGCACTGAACTTATTCTCTCTGGAGAAGAGACGCTTGAGAGGGGATATGATTTCAATGTGCAAATACTGTACTGGTGACCCCACAGTAGGTACAAAACTATTTTGTGCAAGGGAGCACACAAAGACACGTGGCCATTCACTAAAAATAGAAGAAAGGCGGTTTAACCTTAAAAAGCGTAGAGGGTTCTTTACGGTAAGAGCAGTGAGGATGTGGAAATTTGGCGGAAAGAAGATAAAAATCACTTACCGGTGCACAGAAACACACGAGGGAACGTGTTTTATCAAAACATGGATGACACCCCAGTGGTCATGTCATAAACGTGTAACTTTAGTATAGGGGAGAGTTCGCAGAGAAGAGGTCTCTCTTATTCAAGTCACGAACATTAGAAAGGAGTATTGATTCCAGGAGGTTAGGGAATTATTCGAAACACCGGGAAGAGACATGGGAAAGGTTATGGTCCTGTAGGAAGGACTCCTGACCCCGGGTCTTGACCTACCGTATGAGGTCCACGCCGGAGTGGTCTCTGAACATATCACCCTCTTAATAG
>BLSH010385598.1:33272-58177 GCA_018402905.1 Glandirana rugosa | reverse complement strand
CATAGCGATCGTTGTTCTATGCAGAGCTTGATCTGCAACTCAAAGCAGCGGTATGTGAAATCTCTAATTTCTGCTATCTGTCCTCAGAGCAACAGCACAGACAGCAGTAGTAAAGTAATCTATCTCAGGATGCAGGATCAGGTCTTAAAATGTCTCAAATCTGTCCCTCAAGCTTTCAGCTTCCTTTCCCTACACTAACCCAAGGAGCATGTGACTGCAGCACTGTGACTCCAGCTTATAAAGAGGCTGGGTCACATGATGCACTGGCCAATTACAGCCATGCCATTAGTAGGCATGGCTGTGATGGCTTCTAAGGGCAAACCAGTGAAACGCTTGTTGATTGGCTGCCCTGCAGCTTCTCAACACGTGGAGTAAAATAGCAGAACCCCGGACCGAACCCGAACGATTTTTGAAATGTCCAGGTCCAGGTCCGTGCCACGGACACCCAAAAGTTCGGTACGGACCCGAACGTTACAGTCCGGGTTCGCTCAACACTAGTCATCAACAAACCTGTCAGGAACAATCGCTCTGCATTTACATATGGTAAATTTACCTAGGTGCCTAGTGGGCATGTTCATGTCTTTTTGTGATATCTGTTCACACACTTGAAAATAAATTGGATTGATCTCCAGCTGTACCGGAGTGCCTTCTATCTTTCTTTAGGATTTTATTGGTGTCCCAGCAACTTATCATTTCATATGTATGGTAAGACTGAAGTGGATTACTTATAAGCGCTTTTGACTACTTTTCACTAAAGGTTATCCATATGTTGGGGTAGGGGTCAGTGTGAATTTTTTTCTTTGGTGACGGATCCTTCCCAGCACCTCTTTGTGTGGACCTGCACTCACTGGACTCTTTTTTTTATATGAAGATGTCATAGTCTTTTTAATATTTGGACTATTTGTACTGGTTTTAGCTCTGCACTTTTGATTTATGATATTGTGATTATTTTCTGTACCAGGAGAATTGTGCCAGCAGCTTTCTCTTTGACCATCATTGGTACTATTTGTGATTTTATTTAGTGCATGTATTTGTGGGTTTTTTATTAATGCACATATGTGCAGGATAAGGCCATGTTCACAGCTGCGAATGGGCCCCACAGCGTCTTCATGTGAGAACCCCAGCAGGGGTCCCCGGTGATTAGCTGAGAGGGGCAGTCTCGTTGAAAGCAGTAGAATGCTGCCAGCTCCTGCAGCTAATTGAGGCCACTCTAATGTAATCCCTCATGGAGCAGACTGATGTAATCAGCCCTAGACACAGACTTTCAACAGGGACTATTAAAAAGCATGGGATTTGGCTTGAGCATTTTGGAGTTTCAGGCCCCATTCATACTTGGCAATTTAAAATCATGGATTGAATCACCATGATTCTGTCCAGGATTCCAAACTGCGTGGCAATTGCATAAAAATGCACAACATCCATTTGGATGGCACTCATTCTAAATGGCACTGCAAAACGCAGTGCGATTTTGCTGCGATTGTTGCGAGACAGAATCACACAGCAATCGTGGAAAAACATGGCTTTAAAATTGTGTGAAGCTTGTTGCCCAAAAAGGAACAGGAGCTTCTTTTAGGTGACAAATGAGCACAGGGCAGCCCATTGAGATGAATGCGCTGCCTTATGTGCGACACGTAGAATTGCATGACAGTCATCCACACAAAATCACAAGATTGAACGCGAGTTCCCACTACGCAAAAGGGCCTCAAGCTACAAAACACTATGGGGTGAATAGGGGCATGATTTGTGGCAGGGACTAATTACTGCTACAAATTCGCCCAACTGACTTGGGTCACTGTAGACGTTACTGACCAATACACTCTATTGTAAAATCAACATTAGATTTACCAAAGCTATGCAGTATAAGTGCCTACCTAATCTAACTAGTCAATATCCAATCAGGCAGGTCCTTGTACTACAGTGGCTATACACATAAATAAATGATCAATTTCTTTTCTGATCGTTTCTCTTCTAATAGGAATAATTGATGGTTGATATGCAGGGCTGGCTCCAACACTAGGTGGAGTAGGTGGCCACCTAGGGCGCACTGACTCCCAGGGCGCCAAGCCCCTGTCCATATACTACCCCAGCCTGTCCATATACTACCCCAGCCTGTCTATATACTACTCCAGCCTGTCCATATCCTACCTCAGCCTGTCCATGTACTACCCCAGCCTGTCCATATACCTGCGGAGCACGGCTGGCATAAGAAAGCGAGCTGGTGCCGCCATTATTTGACTTTAGGCCAGGTCCAGAGGCACAGGTGCAGGCCTGTGGACCACGGCTAAAGAAATAGGTAGAGAGGCGCTGCAAGAATCTACACCTCCGCCACCTCCATCGTATACATGGACAAGGCAAAGGGGGTGGAGTCAGGGGCGGGGCCAAAGGGTGGCAAAATGAGGTTTCGCCTAGGGTGTCAAAAATCCTTGCACCAGCCCTGTTTATATGCCACACATGGGGAAGTGAAATTCGACTGATAGTTGGAAGATAGGATAGCAAGTTATTAATAGTATATCTATAAAACAGATCATATGAATAAACTGGTAAAAAAGTCCACAAAGTGCATGTGCGACAAGAGCAATAAAAACAGTGCTGGCAACCAGCACACCACACAGTCCAAAAACAGCATATGAGTGCAGAACTTCAGAGCAGTGCAGGAGAGGGATCCGTCACCAAGAGGGAGAGGGGGCTTAACAAGGCCTCTTACCACAGCTGTTGGACCACTTTGCGAGAAGGTGGTCAGAAAGGCATTGTTGGTAACAATCCACCAACAGGGATAAGTGGCACAGGCAGATAGCGCCTCCTCCACAGCTGAAAAGCAATCTGGCAGGAACGGACTCCAGTTCGTGGAAGGGTCTTCACCCCAAGATTTAGCCCAATCCTCATTGGATATTTTAGCAGTCTTCAGCACACTTGCAGCTCTCCAAAACCAGGTGTCTCCAGGTGTCGGCTGCAGATTGAAAAGGAAAGGTAATTTTTTAATAACATTCAATTACAATATGATTAGTGTCACAATTATATGCGCTATATTATTTTTTCTTAATTTGCTATTTTTTCCCCCCACGAAAGTGGAGCTACCCTTTAAATAACACATCCATCAGATAATAAAACTTGAAGCCTGTATGGCCACCATACATTGATTGGGAGGACAGTTATGCCTATCTGATCAGCTTCTCAGTTCAATAACTTTTTATTAAATTTTTCCAACAAGTGTAACAGATACGAGTTGTGGACACAACCGTTAAACCACACTATTTGAGTACAGCAATAACACAATCAAACCTAAGGAACATAGGAAAAACATCTTACATAGATGGAGCAATAATATATGAAAAATACCGGAATTAGCAATAAATGGCAATATACAGTAAGTGGCTGCATAGTATGCAAAAGAACTCAGCTTATACCACAAGACAACAAGGTTCAGTTACTTAACCAATCAAGCCATAACTTCCAACTTTTGTCATAAGCTGAGAGGGTATCAATGTATATGGTAATGGCGATCGCCCTCTCATAAGAGTAGTTGAGTTGGGTTGTATTCACAGCTTCAGAAGGATTTGGGGCAAGATCCTATTTCAAATTACGCGTGATTGTTAATTTTGCAGATAGCAACCAGTTGGTTATAACTTTACGATACGGAACAGAGATGGAATCTAGGGCAGTTTGAAAGATCTTCCTCCAGAAGCTGCAGATACTTTTGCAGGACCATAATATGCAGTGTAGATTACCTGTATATCTGATCGATTTCTGATTCAATTGCTTTGACGCATATTGCAGAGCGATTGGATGATAAAATTGAAGCCTGTATGGCCAGCATACCTCAATTGCGAGGGAAGTTTTGGCTATCTGATCGGTTTCTGATTCAATCCTTTCAATGGAATGGCAGATTGATCATATAATAAAAACGAATAGTGTATGGCCACCATACATTGATTGGGAGGCAAGTTACAGCTATTCGATCGGTTTCTGATTTCATCATTTTGATCAATTTGCACATCAAGTGGATAATAAAACTGAAGCCTGTATGACCACAGAAATTAACCGAGAGGGAAGTTATTAATATTATTATTAAAGCGTAACTCCACCCAAAAGGGGAAGTTTTGCTTTAAGGCCTCCTACACCCCTCCTCTTTTCTAAATGGCACTTATTTTTTGGGGGGGTTGGGTACCCGGCTTTTGCTGTCACAGGTCCCAGAAGACTGCAAGACCATTCAGGTGCCCACAGTTGAGAAGCCGGTGTCGGGGAGAGAAGAAGACTGAGACAAGGGCTGGCTCAGGTAAGCACATTGCTGGATCCTGGGACAGGTGAGTGTCGGTTTATTAAAATTCAGCAGCCACCATAGAAGTGCACGGCCTATTGCATAGGCCGTGCACCCCAAAGCTCAAACACTCATGCCTTTCTCTGTAGCCTCACCTGCATGGGACAGTGAATTAATGGGAAGTGCTCTGTGCTGAGTGGCTTCCTGTTCATTCACAAACTGAAGCATAGTAATCAGTTTACTGTTCTTCAGTTATGGATGAACACAGTGAGTGTATTTACTGTTCATTTAGAATAGGAAGGGGCTGGTAAATTGCATATTTACAAGCTCCTTCCCCCACTCTGCATCATGGACCATCCTCTGCAGCAGGTGGGGGGAGAGGAGAGAAGGGAAGCCAGCAGTGCTGCAGGGCAGAGGGGCCAACACTGGGAAGCCCAGGCAGTAGGGGCAATCGGCACTGCATGTAGTGATTAGGGTGTGCCCAGGCACACCTGGCACACCCCCTGTGTGCCACAGTTTTTGTAGCTGCCGACTTTTAGTCTGGGTTCACACCTATGCAAATTGGATGCAGCTTAAACCGCATCCAATTCGCAGGACACTTGAAAACACATTGTTTTCAATGTGTCCGGTTCACATATGTGCGGTGCATTCGCTGAACGGCGGCTCCGACCCTTCTCGGCAGCAGACAGGCTGTAATTCGCACCGACTGGTGTGAATCCAGCCTTAATCAACACAAAATGACTGGAGCTCCTCTTTATTATTATTATTAATATTAAACAGACTATTTGACTGGTTTCTGATTTGATTGCTTTGATTGAACCACATATTGATCGCATAATAAAATCATAGCATGTATGGTCACCATAAATCAATTGGAAGGGAAGTTATGGTTATTCGATTGGTTTCTGATTTGATTGTTTTGATCGAACCCCTCATTGATTGGATAACAAAATCAAAGTGAGCATGGCCACCATAAATCGATCCAGAGAAAAGTTTTAGCTATTCAATCGGCACCTGATTGGATCATTTTGATTGCAGGGTACATTGATCAGATGATAAAATCGAAGTGTGTATGGCCACCATAAATCGATCGGGAGGGAAGGAACAGCTATGCAATCAGTCTCTGGTTTGATCAGTTTGATTGAATGACACATCCGTGGGGTGATATGATTACCATTATTTCAATTGTGATGGGGACACAAAACTTTCTCCAAAACAATTCCAGGTTTTTGTCACAATAATATTATTGCCAGTGCAGTCACAGAGTGTAACAGACTGAATACTGGTTACTTTGTTGCAAAGCTGTAGAATAGCAAAGTTGTGTGCAGTCACTAATAAGCTGTGTCTGTGCTGTGTCTGTGCTGGGTGCCCCCTCCCCTGATCCTGTCCACACTGAGCTATCACTATGACTCAGCAATCCATCAGCCAATGTGATGACAGAGATCAGACTTCCTGCCTTCTCCTTCACTGCACACTGACAGGGCGGAAGGTTGTCAGAGGAGAGTTCAGCACACTGACACCCCAGGACTCATCTGTGTACATTGGGCTGCCCGTCATCCCCTCTGCACACCATGTCTAGACTCAGCCTGGTCTCTGTGTCATCTCTGCTGAGAAATGTCTCTGCTGTGCAGCCAGGGAGCAGAGCTGGACTCTACAGGAGGCCCTACAGCCACAATGCCAGTGACCTCCAGCCCAAAGTGATTGCCAACCAGGCACAGGGTGGTAAGTACAGGGGATCATTCTGATGTTCACATCTAGATAGGTGGGCAACTAGATGTCCTCAAACATGTCACCCTCTCAGCCCGCCATGACTTTCCTCTAATCTGCGCCAGCGCACCAATGGGGACATTGTACTTTCTGATGGCTGAAGGGGCTGGTTAGTGGTCTTTAGTGTAGATCAGGCATAAAAACTTTTAGCATATGTACTTTTTGCTGCACTTTACTGCATTCTATGACATTTTTGTTTTATTATTGCCTTTATATCATGGGAAAATGCAGGAAACCACAAGCAATAAAGAAAGCAAGCACGCCCTAACAAAAATATATACATATACGTATTTGTATACAGTATGTATTGTATAATAATAATAATGTCATATATACTAATATTGCACACTTATAATGTGTGTGTATGTATATATTTATGTTTATGTGTAAAATTTGTATTAATATGCTCACCGGCCACTTTATTAGGTACACCTTGCCAGTACTGGGTTGGACCCCCTTTCGCCTTCAGAACTGCCTTAATTCTTCATGGCATAGATTCAGCAAGGTGTTGGAAACATTCCTCAGAGATTTTGATCCATAGTGATACGACAATATCACTCAGTTGCTTCAGATTTGTCAGCTGTACATCCATTATGTGAATCTCCCATTCCACCACATCCCAAAGGTGCTCTATTGGATGAGATCTGATGACTGTGGGGAGGCCATTGGAGTGCAGTGACCTCATTGTCATGTTCATGAATCCAGTGGTGAGATGATTTGAGCTTTGTGACCTGGTGCATTATCCTGCTGGAAGGAGCCATGAGAAGATGGGTACATTGTAGTCCTAAAGGAATGGAGATGGTCAGCAACAACACTCAGGTAGGCCATGCCGTTTAAACACGGCTCAATTAGTACTAAGGGGCCCAAAGTGTGCCAAGAAAAATATCCCCACACCATTACACCACCAGCCTGAACGATTGATACAGTGTATGTGTATATATATATATATATATCAAGTATTGGGACGCCTGCCTTTACACGCACATGAACTTTAATGGCATCCCAGTCTTAGTCCGTAGGGTTCAATATTGAGTTGGCCCACCCTTTGTAGCTATAACAGCTTCAACTCTTCTGGGAAGGCTGTCCACGAGGTTTAGGAGTGTCTATGGGAATGTTTGACCATTCTTCCAGAAGTGCATTTGTGAGGTCAGGCATTGATGTGGACAAGAAGGCCTGGCTCGCAGTCTCCTCTCTAATTCATCCCAAAGGTGTTTTATTGGGTTGAGGTCAGGACTCTGTGCAGGCCAGTCAAGTTTCTCCACGGCAAACTCTCTCATCCATGTCTTTATGGACCTTGCTTTGTGCACTGGTCTAAATCATTTGGTGGAGGGCGGATTATGGTGTGGGGTTGTTTATCAGGGGTTGGGCTTGGCCCCTTAATTCCAGTGAAGGGAACTTCTAAGGTGTCAGCATACCAAGACATTTTGAAAAATTTCATGCTCCCAATTTTGTGGGAACATTTCGAGGATGGTCCCTTCCTGTTCTTACATGACTGTGCACTAGTGCAAAAATAAGGTCCATAAAGACATGGATGAGCAAGTTTGGGGTGGAGGAACTTGACTGGCCTGCACAGAGTCCTGACCTCAACCCAATAGAACACCTTTGGGATGAATTAGAGCAGAGACTGTGAGTTGGGCCTTCTCATCCAACATCAGCGGCTGACCTCACAAATGCAATATATATATGTATATAAAAACATATGTGTGTGTGTGTGTATATATATATATATATATATATATATATATATATATATACATATACATATGTGTATATATATATATATGTATATATATATAGAAAGAGAGAGAGAGATTTGACTTTTTTTTTTTTTTTATCACATGCATAGTGTGAATCCATCCTTAGTTAGTAAAATAAGCATTTTTAATGTTTGCAAATAACCTGCTGCATATCTTTTTGCAAAATAGGTACAGATGAAGGCTGCCACTGCTAACCTCTGAAAATACTAGTTGCCTGACTATCATGCTGTTCCAGTAGCTTCAGTACTTTTTGATTCATTGATAAACATAGAAGTCCCCTTTCACACAAGGAATCCGAGCAGAACAGGACAGATGTCACTTTGGAGTTGATTTACTAAAACTGGAGCACTCTGGAATCCGGTGCAGCTGTGCATGGTAGCCAATCTGCTTCTAACTTCAGCTTGTTCAATTTAGCTTTCACAATAAAACCTGGAAGCTGATTGGTTTCTATGCAGAGCTGCACCAGATGTTGCACTCTTTAGTTTTAGTAAATCAACCCCATTGTAACATCCATGTCCATTCTGTGTTTAACTCCCAAGCAAATACCAGAGCTTGCAGACCCATATTAGATCTATATGCAGCCAGGTGTAAACAGACTTGCATCTTCTTACATCAGAAAAAAACAGAAAGAGATGCAAACTTGTTACATTTTTTTCGGACTTGGACAGACTCAGAGATAAGCGGATGTAAAGGGACCCACATCCTTTTACTTCTGCCTACCTTTAAAACCTCTTCAGCCCTGGAAGGATTTACCCCCTTCCTGACCAGAGCACTTTTTGCAATGCGGCACTCCGTCGCTTTAACTGACAATTGCGCGGTCGTGCCACGTTGTATCCAAACAAAATTGACATCCTTTTTTTCCCTCAAATAGAGCTTTCTTTTGGTGGTATTTGATCACCTCTGTGGTTTTTATTTTTTTCGCTATGAACAAAAAAATAGCGACAATTTTGAGCAAAAGAAAAAAATATATATATTTAACTTTTTGCGATAATACATGTACAAAAAAAAAAAAAAAGAATTTATTCATCAGTTTAGGCTGATATATATTCTTCTACATATTTGTGGTAAAAAAAAAAAAAAAAAAAAAATCGTAATAGCCGTATATTGATTGGTTTGCGCAAAAGTTGCCGCATTAACAAACTGTGAGAATTTTTTTTTGACGTTTTTAGTTTTTTTTTTACTAGTAATGGCGGCGATCTGACATTTTTGACACTTTTTTCGGACCAATGACATTTATACGGTGATCAGAGCTAAAAATAGCCACTGATTACTGTGTAAGTGTCACTGGCAGGGAAGCAGTTAGCCTGTAGGTGGCGATCAAGGGGTTAACTGTGTTCCCTATGTGTGTTCTAACTGTATGGGGGCTGGGCTGGCAGGGGCGTGACAGATCTAACTGATCCTGATTACAGGGATCAGTAGATCACTGTCATGCCGCCTGTCAGAACTGGGAACCGCCGTGTTTACATCGGCGGTTCCCTGTTCTTCCTCTGTAGTAGGCAATCGTGGGTCGCCAGCGGACATCGAGTCCGCCCTTCCTGCGGCTCCACTCACGGAGTGTGTGGCGGGCACGAGAGCGCCCGCCCACCAGATCAGCGTTTATAGATGGCAATTTGCGCAGCAGAGCCACTTTGCCGCCATATATCCACACAATACGGTCGGCAAGTGGTTAAACTTACATGGAGCTTCCAATCAGGTCCGCTTTTTTGCAATGTCAGTTTTACTTCACTGACCGTGTGCTTGTTCCTGGTCTGTTACTCCAAAATGACTGAAGTCAGAAATAGCCAGGCAGGTAGCATTTTCAGGAAAAGGCCAGATATGTGAACCTTCATATTTCTCCCAGTACAGGTTTTCTTCAAAAAACAAAACATGTACCAATAAGAAATGTATTGAATGTAATGTTATTGCAACAACAGTCATTTACACGGTATAATGATTTAGATGTTGGAAAGTTCACTTTTGTTTTACATGTAATCATCAGTACTAGTCCTATATTTTATTTTATAATAAAGTGGTGAATATGTTTCTTGTGTACTGTGTGCAGGTTTGAATATTGGCTGCTCATGTAGTTTGTTACTTTTTTATTTGGCTTATGTAGTTTGTGCTTATAAATAAATGATTGTTATGTGCACTGTATATAATATATTCTTTGTAATGCATGGACTATTGTATTCATCTTTGTGTTATGGATGCAGTTCCCTGTATTATTCATCAGGTATGATATACAGTATTTTTACATAATTACATTGGTCCAGCTTGGACCAATGTAACTATGTACTTCATATCCCATACCTGGCCGATGCCTCTGTAAGGTGAAAATCAGTGAAGTAGGCATGTCTATACAGTGATCCCCATTAGCTTCCGGTTCCCGTGCTGAGTGGCCAGCCTGATACATTCTGAACACAGGAGGCTGACTGCTCATCACGGGTGCAAATCAGAGAATGCCTTGCATTTTGTGAATAAATGAAAAGCATTCTCTGATTGGACGAGGTGGAGATTGTGATGTCACCACCCCTTCCTGCCTCACCACCTTGTCCAATCAGAGAATGCTTTGCATTCATTTAGAAATGTATCGGACATATAGGAGAAGAATGCTGATGACGGGCATCCATTCAAGGAAACCTAAATGGCCAAAATAAGGCCAGGGGCTCCAGGGGTATGCCGACATGCATGTTCAAAAAGGTTTTTCGATAGGGGTAAGTAGATGTGCGACATAGAGCAACAATCCAATGCCTTAGTTGAAGGAATCTAAAGTGCTCCTTGGCCGGGGCCTTATACATCTCTCTGATGGCCTCCCAGGGTGGAAAGGATTGGGAGGAAAGAAAATCTTTAACCTGTGTAAAGCCCCTGGAGAGCCATCAGGAGAACGCTCAAGGTTCTGACATACCCGGGGGAAAAAGGGGGTTATGGGTGATAGAAAGTAACTGTAAAAATGAGGGCATAAACTTGCCTGAGTAGAGAACCGAATCCTATACCCTCAGACTATGCAACATCATGGGACTCAAAGAGGGGGGCGTAACTTTTGAGAGAGCCAGAGCATGGCCTGTATTGATGACTGATCACAGTTGGGTAGTCAAAGTAATACCTATAGAGGAACATCTGAAACCGAGTGAAGCATAGCCAATGGGGAGATCTATGCCACCGCATAGTATCTAGAAATGTTGTGGACCCCCAAGCCACCTTTCAACCTGTGATTTAGGAACCCTGGGGTGTTTCTGGGTCCTAATGAATTGGAGAATCTGATTTTGCAGAAGACAGTGAAAAAAGTAGGGAATGCTCACTGGTAGCTTGAGAAAATAGTAGAGGACTTTAGGCAGGCTTGTCATTTTGACAGCCAAAATTCTTCCAATCCAGGAGAGAGAAGGATATTGCCAGGAATGCAGAAGAGAGGTCAAAGTATGCAAAAGAGGGTAGTAATTAGTGGAGAACAGGGAAGAGTGGGAAGATGTCAATTTTATCCCTAGATAATCGATCAAGTGGGGTGCCCAATGGTATGGAAAGTACTCTTGGAGACCTGAAGGCTGAGAAACGATCTAGCGTAAGCTGCAGATTGGCAAGAGAGATGAGCAGGATGTTCGGGACCTGGAAAGCATTGTCTGTAAAGAAATTAGCCTTGTACTGAACCCCAGCATAGGCCACCCCCTATAAAGTATATCTACATTAGCCCTGATTGCCGCCGCCAACGGTTCTATTACCAAAATAAAAAGCGCTGGGGACAGGGGGCAACCTTACTGGGTACCCCGATAGATGAGTAGCCAATGGGGATGAATATAGAACCCAGATCTAGGAGAGAAAATGAGTTCCAAAACCCCAATGTGATAAAATAAATCTGAGGTAATCCCAAGAAAGCAAATCAAGCTCTTTATAAATGTCCAGTGAGAGTAGAAAACCTGGGATTTTACACTGGTGAAGGATGTGGATAAGGTGGATCACTTTCCCTTCATTGTCGAGGGCCTGAAGTTATTTATCAATACCGGAGCTCAAGATTTTGCCCCAAAACCTTCAGGTCCATATTCAACAAAGAAATGGGGCATAAGAATTGTGTGTCAAAGGCCTCCTCGGCCAATTTCATGATCATGGTAATGTGGGCATTGATAAAATCTAGGGAAGGTTTCTCATCCTCTTGCAGAGAATTAAAGTAAGAAGTTAAGTGTAGGGTACACGTAGCATATTCCCAGTCTCTGATCATCTCTTGTAGCATGTGTGCAGTCTCTGACCATCTCTTGTAGCATGTCTGCTGCCTCTGACCATCTCTTGTAACATATCTGCAGTCTCTGACCATCTCTTGTAACATCTCTGCAGTCTCTGACCATCTCTTGTAACATGCCTGCAGTCTCTGACCAGGTCTTGTAACATGCCTGCTTCCTCTGACCATCTCTTGTAACATGTCTGCAGTCTCTGACCTTCACCCATAACATGCCTGCGTCCTCTGACCATCTCTTGTAACATGTCTGCAGTCTCTGACCATCTCTTGTAACATGTCTGCAGTCTCTGACATATCACTCATAACATGCCTGCCGCCTCTGACCAACTCTTGTAACATGCCTGCTACCTCTGACCATCTCTTGTAACATGTTTGCAGTCTCTGACCATCTCTTGTAACATGATTGCAGTCTCTGATCATTTCTTGCAACTTGTCTGTCACTTCTGATCATCTCCTGTTGCATTTCTGCTGTTTTTCACTACCCCCCATGGCATATCTGCTTTCTATCACAGTTTTCTGTAGGATTACATTCACTATATTGTGATACCCTTTCTTGATGATGCCAGGTGTGAAGCCCCCTATATCCAGAAAGTTGAACACCACTGTCTGTGTGTACCTTTAGTGTGTGTGGTGCCACTTATGCCATTCACGACACTATTTGCTATCACAGAGTGTATGTTACACTAATTATTTAACACTCCAGCTCCGGAAAGTTTTACCCCTTTCCTGACCAGGCCATTTTTTGCTATTCAGCAGTGCACTACTTTAACTGGTAATTGCCCAGTCATGCAATGCTGTACCAAAACAAAATGTATATAATTTTTTTTCACACAAATAGAGCTTTCTTTTGGTGGTAGTTGATCACCTTTGGTTTTTTATTATATACATAAAAAAAAGCCGATAATTTTGAAAAAAAACATTTTTTACTTTCTGCTATAAAACATATCCCATAAACAATTTAAAAAAAAATCAAATCTCTTAATAAATTTTGGCCAAAATGTATTCTGCTACATGTCTTTTGGTAAAAAAAATACCAATAAGTGTATATTGATTGGTTTGAATGAAAATTATAGTGTCTACAAACAGTGGAATATATACTGGAATTTTTATTTATTTATTTTTATACTAGTAATGGCGGTGATCAGTGACTTATAACGGGACTGTGTTATTGCGGCAGGCAAGCTGACACTCTCTGATGCTGGGGAGAACTAACTGCCACTGACATCACCAATGCTATAATTACAGTGATCAGTGCTAATAATATGAACTGCTCACTGTACTGATGATACTGGGCAGAAAGGGGTTAACATCTAGGGTGATCAAAGGGTTAAATATGTGCCTAACACATCTTTGTGTGTAATGTGTGCTCCTTTTACTTGGGAACTAACTAAGCAGGGAATATAAAAGCAATGAGATCCCCTGTCACTGAACAAAGTTGTTTACACTCACAGAGCTGTTTTCAGGGGAAAATAATTTCCTGGGACCCAGTGATCGGCATGTGCTGTGATGAATCACAGAACAGCAAGGCTGGCGTGCACGCACAACCCTATCTTTAAAAGCAGAATTTCGTATATATACGTGATTCTGCGCAGCCAGCCTGCACTGTAGCAGTAAAGCTACAGTGTGCCTTCGGCAAGCGATTAAAGCTGAATTCCAGGTTTGGATATTATTTTCTCAGCTTGGACCAAGGTAGGTATGCATAGTCCATACATGCCTGATTCTTGTGGAAGCAGAAAATTGCAGTAGTAGCCATCGCTACCTCACAGTCTCTGTCTTCTGAATCCCGTGCTGCTCTTCTGCATAGTAACCACAGGGAGTCGTGTGCTTGGGATAGGTGCCATTGTTTCTTCTCAGTGAACACAACGTTTTCTCTAATTGGATAAGGTGCAGAGGTAAGGCTGTGATGTCACAGTCTCCCCCTCGTCCAATCAGAGAACTCCTTTTATTATTCAAGGAAAAATACAAGGCTCTCTCATGAAACAGGGCAGCTGCTGAGCATGGTGTCTGGGAGACAGAAAATAACTGTAGTAGTGGTGTCTATTATTAAGGAAAATTGTTATCCATACTTACCGTAATTTTCCTTTCCTGAATCCTCCCCATGTCAGCCTACTGTGGGTCAGCTCTGCCCCCTCTTACCCCTCAAAGACAACCCTTTTATTAGCCCATAAAAGGGTGGCTGTCGGCTCCAGCCATTATTCCATGTACTCTTCCTCGTGACGGACAACTAGGGTGGGACTCCCCGGCTGACATGGGGTGGATCCAGGAAAGGAAAATTATGGTAAGTACGGATAACAATTTTCCTTATTCCTGGGGGAACGTAAGAATAAACACAATAACAACCAAGAATGTACTGCTGCAAAACTATTTTAACGGCTGACAGCCGCAGAAATAATCGAAAAGCCAGAGCTTCTGCAGGAGGAGCTACATTGAGCTTGTAATGCTGTATAAAGGTGTTTGGTGCGCTCCAGCTTGCTGCTCTGCACACTACTTCAGGTGGAACCTTCGCATAGGCTGCCCAGGAAGCTGCTATACCCCTTTTGTTGAATGCGCTTTAACCTCTGATGGAGGAGGAAGGCCCAGAGACTTGTAAGCTAGTTGAATGGTCTTGACAATCCGAGATGACATGACTCTAGGAGGAACCGCCATGTCCTTTCTTGGGCCCATCGGGAAGACAAACAACTGATCCTGTTTTCAAAAGATTTTAGTTCTTTCCAGGTAGATTGAGACTATCGAAACTAGATCTAGCTTTTTCCATCCATCCTCTATTGACTCTACCGGGAAGGCTGGAAGAATTGTCTCCCAATTCATGTGGAAGGAAGACGCCACTTTTGGTAGAAAACTCAGCACTGGTCTGAGGACAATCTTGTCCAGAAGTATTAAACAAAATGTTTCTGCAGAAGAGAAAGCTCGGATTTTAGCCGAAGCAATGGCTTCCAAAAACACTGTTCTGAGGGTCAAATGAAACAATGAACAGACAGTAGCTGGATCAAAAGGAGGAGCCCATAAGGCTTTCAAGACCAAAACCAAGTCCCATTTAGGAAAAAAATATTTTAAATGGAGGCCTGATTTTCATGGCCGTCTTTAAGAAATGGATCACCATTGGGTTGAGAGCCCATCTCCTATCTGACATCGCTGATAATGCGGATACCTGAACTTTCAATGAATTGTATGGTAGGCCCCTATCGAGACCCAGTTGTAGGAACTCTAAGATGTTTGAGACTGATGATGCTCTGGGATCCCAACCTTTTTCCACAGCGACTTGTCGGAAAGCCTTCCAAACTTGATGATAGGATGAGTTTTTCGAGATTGCAACAAAGTATCAAGCACTCATTCCGAAAGGTTTAATCCGCTAAAGGATCTCCTCTCAATCTCCATGCCATTAATTAAACCTCCCTGGGTTCGGGTGACACAACCAGTTCTGCAACAGGAGATCTTGACAGAAAGGTAGGGGGATCGGTTGGCATAGCTTCATCCTCCATACCAGTGGAAACGATGGTCTCCTGGGCCAATATGGCAGAATTGCTATCGCCTCCACTCCTTCCCAGTGAATCTTCAATAGAACCTTGAGGATCAGCGGATACAGTGGGAACACATACACCAGTGGAAATCTCCATGGTTTGGATAGGGCACCCTGGCCGTACGCTTGAGGATTCCAGGCTCGGGAGAAAAAATTAGGAAGTTTGGAACTCCTCACTGATGCCATAAGGTCTATCGCTGGCATCCCCCAACCCTTGACGATCTCTTGCAAGTATTTTGGATTGAGGCCCCATTCATTGTGATCCAAAATTTGTGACTCACACTGTCTGCCAGAACATTCTCGGGCCCTGGAAGGTAGGTTGCTGTAAGTGGAGTGAGGTTCTGCTCTGCCCAAACAAATATTTGGCATGCCAGCTGCAGGAGTACTCGCCTTCTGGTGCCCCCTTGACGAGATACATAAGCGACAGTGGTCTTGTTGTCTGAAAGAAGCTGCATAGCCTGTCCTAGCAGAGCGTGTTTTAGGGCTTCCAACTCCAGAAAATTCGAACTATGAGACATGTGAAGTCCCCAACGGCCTTGAGCTCATTGCCCCGAGTAATGTGCTCTTAAAACCAGGAGACTGTTGTCGGTTGTCACCACTATAGGCTATGGACTCCGCAGTGGTACTTCTTGAGCCAGGTTGTGATAAATCGTCCCCCAGGCCAGAGACCGAACCTTAGGAGCTGGCAGACCTGGCCCAGGGGACTACAGGAATTGTGGTGAATAGTACTCTGAGAGTGATTATACATTCATTACTACTACACATCTGTAAGCATAGGGGATTAGACCCTCTTCCTCCGAGCCACAAAATTGCTCCCAAAAGGGGTGGCTTGGAGAGGGAAGTCCACAAACCACAGATAAAACCATTGTAACAGTTATGACTGGGCTCTACTATGTTAACAGTCTACTATGTTATAAATAACCGATTGGCAGCTCTCAAGACTCAGGAACTATTAGTTCTCCATGCGATGGTTAAATGTTAACATTGTATTAATCATTTCTCATTTCTGTATTGCACCTTGAATAAAACAATAAAAATTATTGAAAACAGATAGTACTCTGAGAAAACGTGTGCACTCTCTCGCTGTCAGAAAAGATCTGGTAATCACTTTCCTTGTTCGGGTCTGGATATCCTGAATCATTCTCTGTGGTAGATACACGCAACCCCGAACTGTATTGAACCGTGCCCCGAGATATTCCAAAACTTGGGTTGGCTGCATCTGACTTTTTCGATGATTGATCAGCCACCCAAAACCGGCAAGCGTTTCACAGGTAAGGGACACATGATCCTGAAGAAGATGCATTGATGGACCTAGAAGCAGGAGATCGTCCAAATAGTGGAAAATTTGTACGTCCTTGACCATGAGAGCCACTATGATGGCTGAAAGGATCTTTGAAAAAGTCCTGGGGGCGGTTCAGAGGACGAAGGGAAGGCTCCAGAACTGGAGTCTCAGAATGATTCTAAAGGAATCTCAAGGAATCTCAGAAAGCGATGATGAGCTGGATGCATCGGAATATGTAGGTATGTATCTGCTAGATCGATTGACGCCATCCAGTCTCGTTCCTTCACTACAGTTATAATTGTCTCCAGTGACTCCATTTTGAATGGTGGAATCTTCATATAGGTGTTTAGAATCTTTAGGTCCAAGACTGGTCTGAAACCCCCTGCCTCCTTGAAGCAGGATGCGCATACCAGTTTTCCTGGAAGCACGTCAGCTGAGCATGCCCAGCAGGCTTTGGTTTCTGCCTGACCCGGTGACGCGGATCTGTCTGAAGAAGAAGATCTTACTCTGTGCCTGCGTCCAGACTTGCTTTTTCTAGAAGCCTTTCTATGGCCTGACCTCTCTTGGCTCGGGTCGGAGCGACTACAGTAAGGTGAGGGAGAGGGAGACCTGGAACTCCGCTTTGATGTGCGTTTCTCCAGTGGCATGTGACGTTGTGACTTGTCATGCCTGGATCCCTTCTTACTGAGTGGGGTACCGACTTAGAACCTCTTCATGGGCGCTTATCCCACTCTGGGCTCTTCTCTCTGTAATAATACAGAAAGAATGCTCTCTTTTAAAAAAATCAAACAAAAATGAACAGGAAAGGGAAAAAAATCACTCAGGGTGGAGGCTCAGAATGACACAGCTACACTTCCTGGAAAGCAGGATGGCCTGAAAGCCAAGATTAGCCCGCCCCTAAAGAGAGAGCTGGCCACCAATCAGCGACGAGTGCCCTGGCCATTGCTAGGCATCCGTACAAGGCCGACCAATGTGATTTCATCAGCCTAAGCCGGAGCACAACGGAGCTACACGAGGGACGGCGCATTACAGATCCCAGCGAGCCCCAGCAAAACAGGCAAAAACTACTCAGCCATACCATACCTAAAGCCAGAGAGTGGCGTTTTACAGAGGGGAAGA
Organism: Glandirana rugosa; assembly: GCA_018402905.1. NCBI lineage: Eukaryota > Metazoa > Chordata > Amphibia > Anura > Ranidae > Glandirana > Glandirana rugosa. The sequence goes on along the minus strand of BLSH010385598.1, from coordinate 40,279 downwards.
CTGCAGCTGCTGCCTTACAGTAGGTGTATACAGTTATTTAAACTGCCAGTGACCCGCCATGTGTTCACAGTAATTTATACTGTACCGGCTTTCCCAGCACCAAGGGAGCCCACCTCCTCAGGAGATTTACAGCCTATCTGGGGTGCCTTATGAACCCGGAGATGCAGAACCCGACCAGGGTGACAGAATGGGAGAAAATAAATAAATATAATATAATATAAAATAGGGCGTCCGGAGCGAGGACGAAAACAGAACAGTGGCTGGGGCCGACAGCCGCCCTTTTATGGGCTAAGAAAAGGATTGTCCTGGAGGGGCCAGAGGGGGCAGAGCTGACCACAGTAGGCTGACATGGGGAGGTCCACTAAAGTAATTATCTGCTTCCACAAGGGTCATTCAGGTATGTAATATGTATACCTACATTTATCCAAGTTGGACCAAAGTAACTATAGAAAAATTATCCATACATGGAATTCATCTTTAACAAATCTCCAGATTCTACCTCCCTTCACCATTATAACGTTTGTAAATTCAGTTCCAGACCCAAGATACATGTTATTGCATTGACCTGTCCAAGGCCAAGTATTCTTTACAACTTGTTTGTTGATGGACTTGTACATTTGTCTGCATCTGAGGTCTGGTATTGCATTTACAAACTTGATTTTACAAGTTACACAAGCTGTACACTCACTACTTTACATTGTAGCAAAGTGTCATTTCTTCAGTGTTGTCACATGAAAAGATATAATAACATATTTACAAAAATATGAGGGGTGTAACTCACTTTTGTGAGATACTGTATTTTTTGTTGTAGGTAGACATTACATAGGAAAGTGATACATTTTTAAAATGAAATCTATTTAGAATCATTGTCTTACTGTTTTTTTTCTCTTCTTTTTCACTAGTTAACCAATTATACAGAAATCGGTCAAAGCCGTCGGATTTTGATAAAAAGGTGCTTGTGTGGACTGGACGTTACAAAAAAAGGGAGGATATTCCAGAATTTGTATCGTAAGTAAAATGTTACAAGGAGAGGTTTGGGGTTCCAAAAAACAAACATATATACCTCCCATGCTACAGCATTGGTGTGATGCTGCAGCTGTCCCCTGTTACATGACCACAGATCAGTCAGTTCTCAGTCTTTCCGGAGCAGAGAGCGGTGACTCTCAGTCATCTCTCTCTGCTCTGCCCCTCCAGCACTAACTGGTGTCCCGAGCTAGAGGGGGGGGGGGGTTTTAGCAGCTAGCTGCGGCTCTGGGCAGCGCGCTGATAGCTGCAGCCAGCTGTCAGTCAGACTACTGGGTGGATCCCGACAATAGGGTTAGGATCCTCCCAAAGACTGGAGCGGCTCTGTGAAATCAGCCGGCAGTGGGCTTTAGCTTTAGCCCGCTGTCAGCTGACTCTGGGTTACACTAGTGCAAAAATAAGTACACTCCTGTGACTAACAAGAGAAATGTGGTCAAAAAGGCTAGAGAGGGGGCGGGTGCAGCTGGATCCAGCTGTCAGTCAGTCTACTGGGTGGATCCCGACAATATGGTTAGGATCCTTCCAAATCTTGGAGTGGCTCTGTGACATCAGTGGGCTTTGGCTTTAGCTTTAGCCTGCTGTCAGCTGACTCTGGGTCACAAGAGTGCAAAAGTAAGTGCACTCCTGTGACTAACAAGAGACATGTGGCCAAAAAAACAAAGGTATGTTTGAAATCCAATAAAAAAGAATGCGGCACTATAGTGAAAAAATGTGAACCAAGTAGTCCATACATATACAAGTCTCTTAGTATAAAACAAATTGATTAGTAGCGTGAGTAATGTTAAAAAAGTCCATATTGAATCCTCCTCTGCAGTAATCCAAATGAGTGTTTATAAACAATCAAATAAAAGTGGCAACTCACGAGATCCTTATGCTGTCTTGGTTAGAACAGCAAATATGCTGAATAAGATCCGGAATATTGTAGAATCACGGAGTCTTCACGTAGGTTCCACATATGGTAAAAAATAAAACAAACATATTGCAAACTGCCAGAAGTACATATATATTAACACTAACACTTTGGTCTCCCGTGAACATGAATGCAGTGACTTACAATCATGACAAACCACCACCATCTGCAATTCAAACTCACCAGACATAGAAAAAAGTGAGCGTACATCAATACAGTGAGCCTAATGGATCAGATGGTCCGTCTCTCATAAGGGAGGGATCATAGATATCTTCCAAGTATTCCGGCAGATGAAGGCAAGGGGACATGTGGCCATCAAAGCACCATCCAGATTGCCCAACATAAAATAAAAAAACAGGGCAACAAAGTGTGGTCTGTATACTTATTCTAAGAAACAATAGTATATAGCGGTGCCAGCCTTAAAATTGTTAAAAATATGTGACTAAGTTTGCTGGCTGCTGTTTACTATTTCGTTTAGCGCTGATCTATTTTTATTTATGTTTGAAATCCAGCCAGTGTGACAACCATGTCTCCTTCCATAGATACAGCGGAGAAATGAGTGTAGACAGGAAGGGTCAGGAAGAGTATTATTCACAGAATTACCAAGTGAAAATAAAGGGAAGAAAGCTTAAAAAGGAAAACTAATAATGTCACCACATCTGAGGAATGATAAGCTGCAATATTTTATAGTTTTGAGCAAGGCCAAAGCTAGAGGGTGCTGGAGTGGGCTGCGCCACCTAGATATCTGTGAGGCTAAGCGCTCCTTCTCCTGACCATCCTACTGTGGGATTGCCCCACTGCACACAGCTAGGGGTTGCAGATGGTCAGGAGGAGGAGCACTTAGAGTGGATTCTTTCAGTAACAGTTAGTCTTCAGTAAAATGTAAGCCTTCGGAACAGCTGCAGCAGCCTTCCCAGGTCCTCTCTTGCACTGCGTACAAAGTGCACAGGACTCATGAGGGCTGCTGCAGCTGTTCAGAAGGCCTGGGCAGTGTGAAGAGAAGGCGTTTGGTCAAGGACGCAGGATGCCCATACCTGTCACTCCAGGACGCAGCTACATGACAAATACAGCTGGGGCCACCAATAGGGAGATTAGCAAAACACCTGTAACACATTGGGTCAACAGGAGAGCGTGGCAGGAAATGCCTGTGGATGGCTCATTTTGGGGACTCCTGCATGCACAGCATCTACATGGCACTGAACTGAATATGGAGAACCAATCGAGCACACCACCCCTCCTCATGGAATGTGCACTGATCCCCATACAGCAAGGTGAATGCTCTCAGTGCACACAGATAGTAACAGCAGACCTTTGCAATACCTACTGCTGACCCCTGCACTGTGCTGTACATACTGCTGACCTCTGCACTCTGTGTTACTTGCTTCTGACTTCTGCACTCTGTGTGCATATGCATTTCTTGCAGCCTTGGGAGAGATAACTTAATGATTTGTGAAGTAGTATCTTACACAACACACTAACAGTTATCTGGTCTGCTGTGTTGTGTATATATATATATAGAGAGAGAGAGAGAGAGAGAGCTTTATTGTCAGAGAACAATTGCAGGGCCCTTATGGATATGGGGTTCAGGAGAGCGCTACACACAGAGTGCAGGATTCAGGAGTGTGTTGTGCACAGAGAGGGTTCAAAGGTGCATTCTGCATGGAGTGTAGGGTTCAGGAGTGTGCTACGCATGGAGTGCAGGGGTCAGTCCTCTTCCATAGCTCTTTACTCTGCATCCCCTGTCCACATCTCGCTGACATCTCTGCACACTTCTTCAGCTCTGACCACCATCCCCTCCCCACCCCATCTCACACCTCTGCACACAAACCCCTTTTCACTGTTCTCCTCTTTGCCCTCCCCCTTTCCCCAGCTTCAGAACGCCATTCACCTGCTACCCTTTCACCTTTCAGCGGCCGGCCTGGCTATAGTACCTCCTATAGCCTCTGCTTCTTTTTCAGTGCACACTCTGTGTGGAGCCATCAGGGATAGGTTACAAGTTAAAGTGATGGGCGAGCACAGGGCCAGCACCAAAGGTGGCTGAAAAAAGCCATATATTTATAAAAATGTATATATGTGTGTGTGTTTGTATATATATATATATATATATATAACATTATTGTACTTGTGTGTTTCATTTTAGGGTGGAAGCCATAGCAAATGCCAGGGGTAAATTGCGAATAAGGATTTGTGTGGCGATGATTGTGGGAACAGTTATGGGATGTGTTTTCATGGTGTGGTCTGGTAAAAAGGTAAGTACTTAATATGTGCAGTTGTGGGCCTGACAAGCCTGGTGTTATATAACTCACCTACATTTACCTCCTTTGTAACTAAAAGTAAATCTGTCACAAACCCAAACAAATCATGTAATAAAAAATTGCAGTAAAGGAGGTTTCCTTTTGTAAATTTCAACATAGCAGCTAAAGTTATTTGCAGATCTTAACTTTTCCTGTAAAAATTACACTTGGACCTTTTCTTCCTGTGATGGGAGGCAGAATGAGTAGGGTTCGGCTTTTAAAGGGAACATTAATTTCACATGATTTTGGCCCCATAGAACCTTGCATGTGGGGCCAACTGTGATTACCCATGGGAGAATCAGAGGGGTTTCCTACAAATAGCTGCAGACGGTAAACCCCATTCAAAGCAATGGGAGTCTGACAACACCCGCAGCTATTTGCAGCCGTTCACATGTAATTGCACATGCAGCAATTATCTGAGCATGATCAGCACTGGATGCAGACAGTCAGTCCAAGGCCAATCATCCACAGGTAATCGCTGAATGTGTGATAATATGTGAATGGCTGCAGGCGCTGTCAACTACCCATTGCTTTGAACAGGACTTCCCACCAGCAATTATTTGCTATTTGCAGGAAACCCTGTTGGGTGAATGGGGCCTTAGTCTTTGGATATACTGATGATTGTGACTGGTGGTTTTCTCTGAAGGCTAGCTCTGCATATTTCATCATATGGTCTGGTTGAATTGCTTAGGTTTGTAACTGGTTTATTTTACAGTGCTCTACACTTGAAACTATTTTTTTTTCAATTACCTACTGCAACAAATCTGTTCTTTTTTATTGTAGTTCTTGAAGATCTTGGAGTGCCAATGTCAAAATAAAATAACCTGTCGTACTAGGTTTCTCCCATAGTTATTAAAGTATAACTAAAAGCAAAACTTTTATATTAGTTTTGGATAAAGTTGAGAGGTATTAGAATGTTTGCCAGTTTTTATTGCTGTCTGTGTCCCCATTAGGAAGATCCCCCCTCTCTATTTGTCCTGTTTACAATTATCGTTGAAAGTGAAAGTAAAAGAAAATCCCAAATTTTGGGTTGTCCCCAGAAAAGTAATTCTTCAAATGGGACATAGTTCTGGTGACCTGGGGGTTCCCAAGGAGTTCACTTAAAGGGGTTGTAAAGTCTCATGGTTTTTCGTCTTAATGCATTCTTTGTATTAAGGTGAAAAACCTTTTCTCAGTAGTGACCCCCCCAGAGCGCCCCTCTTACTTACCTGAGCCCATTCATTCCATCGGTGGCTACGAGCAATCTGCTCCAGCCGGTGTCAAGGGTCCTCATTGGTTGCATCGATAGTAGGGGAGCCATTGGCTCCCGCTGCTGGCAATCAGGTCCAGTGATGCAGGGGCCAAGTCCCGCTGTTTGTGTGAATACACGCAAACAGGACACAGGAACGCTCCAGCATGTGTGACCCCAGGGAAGCTTTCCCTGACAGGTCACTCGATGCGGAGGAGGACCCAGGAGTGCCGCTGGAGGACCCCAGAAGACAAGGTTCGGGCCACTCTGTGCAAAATCACTGCACAGAGGAAGGTAAGTATGACATGTTTGTTATTTTAAATGGAAAAAAAATGAAGGTTTACAATTGCTTTAATTTGCTGTGAATTCCTCTCCCTTCCTGTTTTGGCTATGGGACAGGAAGTTAAGAGAAATCTCTGCAATGGGACACAGATGACAAAAAAAAATCTGACAGGGGTTATAACCCTCCCTTACTCTATCCAAAATAAAAAACACAGAAACGTATATCATACTTACTGTAATTTTCCTTTCCTGGCGCCTATCCATGGCAGAATACAAATGGTAGAGCTCCATCTCGACTCCTCCCTCAGGACAGTGAATAGCATAAATTAAAGACATAGTCCCACCCCCAACATTCTCCGTAATATAGAATACCGAGGGTGGGAGCGTATGCTGCCATGGATAGGCACCAGGAAAGGAAAATTATGGTAAGTATGATATAATTTTCCGTTCTCCTGGCACCTCCATGGCAAATGATAAATATCTAGCTACACCAGGGTGGGTAATGCTTCAAAAGAAATGTATTTAGGCACAGACAGTGCTTCCTGAATTGCGCTTCTACCGAAATTTACTGTGGTAAGGGCCCCTGGATCAACTCTGTAATGCCGGAGAAACGTGTGCTGTGACGACCATGTGGCAGCTCTGCAGATGGTTTCCAGCGAAACGTTTGTCCTTGCTGCCCATGAGGCCGATACTACTCTTGTGGAATGAGCCTCCACCTGTGTTTGAGGTTCCATCTTCCTAGCCCTGTACATTTTCTGGATTCATTTGACAATCCATGATGCGAGCATCCTGCTGGAGACATCCTTTCCCCTGTTTCTCTCCCAAGGGATAACAAACAGTCAATCCGAGTTTCTGAAACTTTCAGTGGTTACAAGATATGCTCTGAGCAATTTGGAAATGTCCAAGTTGTGACATGATTCCGGTTAAGTCTCTGGAAAAACTGGTAAAGCTCAAGACTCCCTTAGGTGACTTGCTGTAGTGACTTTAGGAGTGAAACCTTGAAGTGGCCGAAGCTCCACTCTGTCAGGGAAAAAGGAGATGTGTTCAATCCCAACTCCTATTGCATGAAGTTCTGAAATTCTTCTACCTGATGTGATGGCCAGAAGAAAGGCTGTCATTAGAGACAGATTCCAGATCGAAGTTTGCTCCACAGGGGCAAAAGGATGCTCAGCCAGTACCTCCAATACTAGGGAGAGATCCCATTTTGGGAAGGAACGTCTGACAGGTGGATGAGTCTTCAGTAGAGTTGGGATTCCCTCAGAACTCGAAA
>BLSH010385598.1:0-21436 GCA_018402905.1 Glandirana rugosa | reverse complement strand
GGATAACTGAAATCCATCCCAGGTGATATCATTTGCTGCTCAGTGATTGCAGTATTCTAGTCTGCATCTCCCCAAGGTAATCCTGAAAACCTGGCCTGTTGGGGGGGCCTGAGGACCGGAGTTGAGAACCACTGGTTTTGCATAAGGAGTATAATATGTTCCCACATGGTTCTTGAATATGGCCTCTCTATACACAACTGCAGGTTCATTTACAAACGTTGGAACAGTTAGCTACAGAAGCCTATAAATTGCAAGGTTTCATTTTCTTACCATCATTGAGCTAACGGCAGAATCTGGTGGTTTGTTTTCTAATACAGATCCGTGATTTTCACCAGGTTTTCCCAGTTAAGCCTTGCATTTTCTTTATTTTTGGAATGCGAAATGTCTGTTGGCAGATTAGCTTTTTAGGTTGCGTTTTAAGCTAACCTCAAATACACAGTTGAAATGTGTGCAGGAACTGTTTTACCTCTCAAAGGATTTGTAATTCTGTTCAACCAGTCTTATGATTCAAGCACCCCTGCAGACAGTACAACTAAACCTTCTACCTCCACTTCTGAAGAAGCAAAATTGGTCAAGAGCAGCATCACACTGCCAAACCGCTCTCCTCCTTTCAGCATGTTTCTTGTCAGCACATTTTGCACTGTGCAAAGGAGTGACTGACCCCCTAGGGCCATCTTCATCTTCCATTTTGAGTTCTATTGTGCACTTAATTACAAGGGCCTAATATCAATACAAATATCATATCAAGGCAATTGTGGGTGTCTACACAAGTTGCATTTAAAATATGTATGTATTTTTTTAAATAAAAAAAAAATACCTAATAAATACCTAACATCATGCATAAATGTTTTTATTATGTCTGGCTGGTGCTGAGCTTTAACATTTATTGACATTTTCAGCAGAATTATTTGTCATCTATTGTAGTTTGAAATAATTTTCTATGTTTTGATTCTTGGCGCAGACTTTAGCATTGAAACTACATATTTTTTCCTACACGAAAAATCAAAAATGTATACTTTGTGACCTATAAGGGAAATTAATATATTTTTCTAAGGCTGGGTTCACACCTGTGCGAATTGGATGCGGCTTACACCACATCCAATTCGCATGACACTTGAAAACACATTGTTTTCAATGTGTCAGGCTCACATAGGTGTGGTGCATTCGCACTCCGCATTGCACAGAAAACATGTGCGTTTTCTATTTTTTCTATATATTTTATATTTTATTTTTCTATATAAATATACTAAATAATTTGCAAATGTGCTGTGGCAATTATTGCTGCAATGCCACTCATTGCTCCTGGAGAATTTCAGAGACTGCGAACACGCTGAAGGAAACATTCAAAGACTGTGAACATTATATAATAGTTGATCGAGACTGGGGGCATGGTGCAGGAGAATTAGACTGGAGAAACTTTTTAATTTCTCCAATGACAAAAAAGATTTTGGACTTAAGGATTTTGAATTTGGCACTCCCTTTGACCTATTACAATTAGATAATACAAGAGATGGTCAGAGACTGCATACATGGTACAGGAGATGGTAAGAGACTGCAGACGTGATACAGGAGATGGTCAGAGACTGTGTACATGGTGTACAAGCAAAATTAACAACTTCCTGTGCTCAAGGTGGATGTTCCAGCAATGGAAAACTTTAGGTCTTCAACAACTTGAAACTGAGTAGAACTTTGCAGCCCCCTGAAAACTGGAGTAGCCCCAAAAAACTAAAGAAAAAAAAACAAGAACAAAAGGTGCACCGGCCTTGCACATTACCTTAAACTAATTTATTGATGAAATAAAAAAAAACTCACAAACAGCACCTGATATTGAGTTCATCAATATCCACAGTGACCCGCACACCCTGGTTCACTGTGCCGACCCCAAGGGAAGACACTGCAAATGGCTGACGCGTTTTGAGGGTAGGTATCCTTTTCTTCAGAGCCAATAAAGGTAATGCACAAGGCTGGTGTGCCCTTTGTTCATTTTTTTACTGGGGACATGGTACAGGAGATGGTCAGAGACCGTGAACATACTACTGGGGACTTTTAAAGACTGTGAACGTCCTATAGCAATTGTTGGAGTCTGGGGACACGATTCAGGGTTATAGACTGGAGAAATATTATTATATGAGACTGCTAGAAATTACTTCCATAACAGGGCAATAGGGAAACACAAATTAGTGTCTGAAGGGACCCAGAGGGCCACACAATAAGTGCCAAAGTGCTGCAGGTTGGGCATCAGGGGTACAGACTTCTCTCAGGTTGACATTTCTGTTGAAAAGCAGCAAAGCCACTTGATAAACAGCACTAAATAATTCACCAAAAACATATGCAAAAAGAGATGAAAAAAAAATAGCCTCCATTATTATTATTTATGTGTGGAATGCCTAGGTTTGGTTCATGACTGCATTAAGCAGTGTCAAAATCTTTTAAAATACTATAAAAAAAGTCATTCTTTTTGTTGTGAATATTTTAAATGGCTGTTGTTCCTTGCACAGTGCCATGTTTTTTTTTTTTTTTTGCATAACCCCTCGGATTGTGCAGGGATTTCAGATTATGTACTTCTTTACCATTTGTGACAAGCTGTCCTCGGTGATGACAATCTTTGCCAAGCCTGACAACTCTTGCTCATTTTTCTCCAAAACCGTTGCAGTGCGTGATGAGCTCAATCATTCTGCTCTGTAGTCACCTCTTTGTGAACTAGCTTACATAATCAGACCCGTGAGACTCACAGTGTCTTTTCTTGCTAAAGAGAGCAGTGCTAATTATTTATTGTACATAACTCTCCTGACCTTTGTAAATTTCTACTATCTGAAGCCAAGAAATTTGCTGCTACTAAAAAATTATATTTTCAGTCAGCTTACATCCCCTGCAGACTGTACAGCTGATTTGTATTCTGGGAGAAAGTGTGCCACTGAAATTCAGTGTGAACTGATTCAACAAATTTTATTCTTAAAGGGAGCCTGAATAAAAGCTGACCATTGGCAGTACCTCCTCGACTGTATCACGGTTTTCCCCAACAGTCACCTATTATCTGGACAGCTTTGTCTTTTAATGGCAAGATCAACAGGTAATAAAATTATATTACGGGGGGACTAAGGAAAACAAAATTTACTAATCTGCTGTGTTAATGCTAGCAGTAGGCGTGTGTACATTTTTATTTTGCCCATAGTTTGACTTTTAGCCCCAGCCCCTCCAAGTTCTAAGCCCCGCTCTTTCAAGTAAACTGGTAATTGCCAAAAACCTCTGCTGCCCACTAGAGATGGGCCGAACAACCCCCAGTTCAGTTCATGGCAGAACTTTAGAACATTGCAAAAGTTCAAAACCGAATAACGAACCCTATTGATATCTATGGGGCTCAAACTGGAAAAATCAAAAGTGCCCATTTTAAAGGCTTATATGCAAGTAATTGGGCATTCAATGGTTATGGGGGTCCAGGTACTGCCCTGGGGACATGTATCAATGAAAAAAAAGTTTGTATAAAACATCATTTTTAAATGAGCATTGCTTTACTGATGTTTAACCACTTCCTTACTGGGCACTTAAACCCCCCTCCTGCCCAGACCAATTTTCAGGTTTCAGCGCTGTCGCATTTTGAATGACAATTGCGCGGTCGTGCGGTGTTGTACCCAAATAAAATTGATGTCCTTTTTTCCCCACAAATAGAGCTTTCTTTTGGTGGTATTTGATCACCTCTGCGGTTTTTATTTTTTGCGCTATGAACAAAACCAAGAGCGACAATTTTGAAAAAAGAACAATATTTTTTACTTTTTGCTCTAATAAATATCTCAAAATAAAAAAAAAAAAAATTATTTATTGGGTTTGGCCGATTTATATTCTTCTACATATTTTTGGTAAAAAAAATCGCAATCGGCGTTTATTGATTGGTTTGCGCAAAAGTTATTGCGTCTACAAACTATGGGAATTGATTTATGGCGTTTTTATTATTATTATTTTTTTTACTAGTAATGGCGGCGATCTGCGATTTTTATCGGGACTTTGATATCCGGGCGGACATGTCGGTCATTTTTGACACTTTTTTGGGACCAATGACATTTATTCAGCGATCAGAAATTTAAATGTCCACTGATTACTGTATAAATGTCATTGGCAGTGAAGGGGTTAACCTGTAGGGGGCAGTGAAGGGGTTAACAATGTTCCCTGGGTGTGTTCTAACTGTGGGGGGGCGGGGCTGGTTGGGACATAACAGATCTAACTGATCCCAGTGACAGGGATCAGTAGATCTGTTTGTCCCCTGTCACAGAACGGGGAACCGCCGTGTTTACATCGGCGGTTCCCCGTTCTACTGCTCTGTAAGGCGATCGCGGGTCAGGAGCGGACATCGAGTCCGCCCGACCCGCGGGCACGCCCCCGCCGCCGCCCAGAGCGCGCAGGGGGCGTGTAAAGGGGCGGACGTCCATGGACGTCCACCCGGATTTTCAGGTCCGCGCTGTTGACGTCTTTTGTCAATAGCGCGGACCTGTTCAGGTTAAAGTGAAACCATCAAAATGAGAAATAACAGTAAAAATGAAAAATCCCTTTAAATATAGTGCCATGGCGGGTAGGTCCCCTTAGTCTGTCTGTAATTTGGCACATCTGTACAGTGTATAGAGCCTGCTGCAGCAATAATGACATTTATAAAGCCAAAAAAATGACATTTTCCATTCAAGATTTTTTTTATTTTATAAACAACGGCTTGGGTAGCCAGTCTGTGTGATAAGGTCACAATTTAGTGCACTTGGAACAAGATTAGAGATCTTTTGGATAAATTCTTGTATGTCTTTCGCAGACTTTGGATAGAAGTAACAGGTGGACAGAATTGACCTTGCTGTCAAAAATTGCAATGATATGCGCCTGTCAAATAGGTGCAGAAAAATTGGAATCCAAAATGAAAGTTTGACAGCACCACAGGAACTTCCAAGGAAATTGCATTTATTTAGATAAAACGACATACATGTCACTCACATAACAGTCCATTGGAAGTACATCAAAAAGGCATAAACGATTGACGCGTTTCACGGGAGTTATACCCGCTTAGTCATAATCTCAAATTGGACCTTGGGTGTCGGTGGTGCCTTCGCGCCATAACCCTATGGAGGTACTCTTGATGAAAGTAACAATTGGCCTTGCTGTCAAAAATTGCAATTATATGCACCTGTCAGGTGTCGAAAAATTGGCCTTTGGGTGTCGGTGGTGCCTTCACACCATAACCCTATAGGGGTACTCTTGATCAAAGCAAGAATTGGCCTTGCTGTAAAAAATGCAATGATATGCACCTGTCAAATAGGTGTGGAAAAATTGGTCCTATGGTGTTAATTGCACCCATGAAACCTACACCAAACATTTCTTCCAGGTGAAATCAACAACTACAAAGCTAGGCAGCCTAGACAGTCTTTCAGAGATTTTTGATCAGGAAAGCACCTAATCAGTAACATCGGCATCAGGGGCTTGATAGCTGCTGCGAATCCAGGACTGATTCATTTTGATAAATGTCAGCCGGTCCATGACAACAGACATGCTCTCTTATCTGTCACAAAACCTCTGGCAACACTGAATGCCCTTTTGGAAAGCACACTGGATGCAGCACAGCCCAGCAGCTCTATTGCATACTGGGCAAGTCCTGGCCAGTGGCTTTGCTCATGACCCAGTAACCTGGTGGATCCTCAACTGCAAAGCTCTCCATATCTGTTTTCACCCCTAGATAATCTCCCACCATATGATGAAAACGCTGCCAATTGGATGTGGAAGCTGACAGCACTGAAGGCTAAAACATTTTTGAACGGTATCACTGAGGCGGACCGCTTCTCCACCACTCCTCTCTAGACCAACAGAAGCCTCAAAATGATGTCTTCCACCAGACTGAAACCTACCAGAGTCGGGAAAGGCGTTACATAAACTCCTCTTTAAGGTGTCCTCAAGAGGTTTCATCTTCTGCTCCCTCTGTGGGGACAGGATGAGTTTGGAGACTTTCCCCTTGTAACGGTGGTCAAGGAGGGTTGCCAACCAATAGCGATCCTTTTCCTTGATGCCACGTATTCTCAGGTCCTTTCACAAGCTTTGAAGAAGGAGGGAGCCCATGCACCGCAAGTTTGAGGGGGCATGACAAGCAGACTCCTCTGGGTTACTGAGGATTACAGTATCTGGAACTGCCTTCTCCCAGCCACGTACTACTTCCAAGGGTTCTGGGGATAGAAAACCATATTTTAACCATCTGAGCCTGTCATTGTGCCATACTCACACAGGTACTAGTTGACGGCCCACTGCCGCATGTGCAGCCACTGCAGCATTGCCAAAGTCGAGTTCCATCTGGTGGACATGTCACAATTCAGGCGGTTTAAGAGCAGGTGGAATTCCCACTGAATTTCAGCCAACTGAGCACTGGCTGTGTATGACAGCTTGAAATTGCTACAGACTCTTTTGGCCTGCTTCAGCAGATCTTTCAACCCTGGGTACCTATTTAAAAAAACACTGCACCACCAAATTGAGGACATGTGCCAGGCATGGTACGTATGTCAACTTTCCCTGTGTAAGGGCGGACAGGAGGTTTGTGCCATTATCGCACATAACCATTCCTAGCTCCAGGTGGCATGGTGTGGACCACCTCTGGGCCTGCCCCTGCAGAACTGCCAGAATTTCTGCTCCGGTGTGGCTCCTGTGCCCTAGACAGACCAACTGAAGCACTGCATGGCACCTTTCAGCCTGACTTATTAAATAGCCACTTGATTGCTTAGGGGATACTTGTATTTCATGGGACAAGTCAGCAGAGGAGGGCATGTAGGAGGAGGGGATGGAGCTGACATATCCCGCATAATCACCACTAGCTGTATGGAAACATGGAGGCACAACAAGATGCAGCACTGAGCCCTGTCCTGCATCTTCTGAGTTGCAAGCAGAGTTACCCAGTATGCTGGGGACGAAATATATCATCTGACCATGCTTGCTGGATCACGTGTCAGCAGTAACGTGGACTTTGCAGCTGATGGCCTTGCCCAACGATGCCACAGCATTACATTCCACATGATGGTAGAGAGCTGGAATAGCCTTACCTGGAAAGAAATAGTGACTGGGAACCTGTGGTACAGCACATTCTGCAAATTCACAGAAGGGGCAGAATCCACCAGACGGAAGGGAGTTGTAAAGCCAGCAGCTTTGACAAACATGAATTTAGGCACTGGGCATTTGAGTGGCAGTAACTATATATATATATATTTTTTGCTGTAGCAGATGGGACAGAGAAATTAGTCTCATAACCATAGGTCAATAATACAATTAACACATACAGCAGCGCTAAATGCTTTCTAGAGTGTCCAAAAGTTTCAGTGTTGAGAATCCTCCACGTGAATGTCTTAAACACTTCCACAAGTCCCAGTAGCAGTGAGAGAAGGTAACAAGTCCACAAGTGTTAGTGATAGAATACGCTGACAGGTGTCTGTAATTCCCACATATTCCACCTCGTGCTCAGGAACACAGTAACTACCTTCACCCACAGTTGGACTCTTACCATGATCCAGTGCTTGGTATTCTCATGCACAAGCTTGTTAGACTTTTAGTGCAACCCAGGCACTCTAATACACTGGCAGCCTTGTCCCTCTCGCAGGTCAGCAGACAGAGCAAGTACATAAAAAGTGCAAGAGATCACAATAGCGTGATATCGCTTAAAACAAATTTATTCAAAAATAGCATAAAAAAATGTCATAAAGGAAAAAGAATCAGCACCAAAAGGTCACTCCCTAGGTATTCTCCTTACCAGATCTTAGATAACACACGGCATAACGTATATCCATATATAAATATGAGCCGGGCGCTGGCCATTCACAGAGCAGCTGCAGACACCGTATTGGCACACAAAACCGTCAACCCTGACCAGCAGGGAATCTACGGGCACTGGCAACTGACCCACATGGAGCTACCATACAGTCCCAGACACGTTTCGTCGGCTTCACTTCTGCTAGTGAGTGGCTGTATTTTAGAGAGATTTGTCTGCTGAAGTCTACAGCCGGTGGTGTGCTACTCGCAGATGTGCTGCAAGGACCTGGGACACCTTTCGCTATACCATCATCCCTGTTAATGGAGGCTGCTCATCATCCCTTCCATCCTCATTATCACTGGAGACAACTTGGCAATATGCTGCGACTGGGGAACATGACTACCAATTTGTTGTTTACCAGTGTTCTCCCCTCTCTGTAGGCTCATGCTCCTACCTTCCTCAACTTCAGAATCAAGATCTGAATCAAGTAATGGCTGTGCATCATTAAGGAGCAAGTGGCTGATGCTGTGTTCAAATAATTCAGCTGACTCCTCCATGCCTAATGCTAGGGATATGGCAGGAGTAGCTGTGGACAAGGAGGCAGAATATGCAACTCTGGCAGCTGCAGTGGACTGTGCATTAGTCTCTGCTTGGGTGACGGAGGATGATGATGATTTAGTAAGCCAGTCTACCACCTCCTGTGCATGTTGTGGCTGGATGGCATGGGCAACATCACTAAACAAAGGAAATGGTGCCCTGCCTGAGGACGGACCACATCCACCTTTGCCTGTTAACATATATGCTGCTGGCCCCCTCATAGCGCCATGGGAACATCTGCCTCTCCTTGTTTACCTCCCAGACATGATTGGGGGAGCTTATTAACAAAATGTAATAAAGATGTGGAAATGTGTACATGAATGCTCTTTAATCAGTGGAAAGTTGTGTTTGGTGCCCTCCACTGACACACTACAATATACTGCAGTAAAATTGCACTGACACACTGCAATATACTGTTGTAAATGTGCACTAACACACTGAAATATACTGCATTAAATGTGCACTCAATTATACTGCGTTAAACTACAATAACACACTGATATGTACTGCATTAAATGTACAGTAATGAACTCAAGTATACTGTGTTAAACATGCAGTAACATATAGATATATACTGCGTTAAACGTGCAGTAATGCACTAAAATGCACTGCGTTAAACGTGCAGTAACGCACTCAAAGATACTGCTTAAACGTGTGATTACACACACACAAACGTGCAGTAATGCACTGATATATACTGGGTTAAGCGTGCAGTAATGCATTGATGATACTGCATTAAACGTACAGTAACGCACGGATATATACTGCGTTAAATGTGCAGTACCGTACTGATATATACTGCATTAAACGTACAGTAATGCAATGATATATACTGCGTTAAATGTGAGGTAAGGCAATGATATATACTGCGTTAAACGTGCACTAAAACACGGATATATACTTCATTAAATGTGCAGTAATGCACTGATATAACAACACATGTCACTTACTGAATTAGCAGGTGAGTCAGCGTTCCACTGGCAGACAAATAGTCTTTTAAAATCCATAGAAGACATATGCAGAAGGGTGATAAGCTTGATAGGAGAAAAGACATGTGCAGTCACCGGCAGCTCCTTGATAGGTATGGGGTCCCTTCAAGACGTGTAAGCAATAAAGGAGGGGGCCAGATCAGTATATGTCAAACAAAAACTGCAATTTATTCTGAAAACACTTACATCTAAAAACGCTGCGAACTGCACACAGGGCTGGTAGAATGGAGCAACGGTCTCAATGGACTGGAGAGTAGCTGCAGTAGCACATGCCAGGAGCGTCTGGAGCTCTAACACAAGCCACTGTCAGTATGTCCACAGGCTGGGAGAACAGGTGGAGGGGCAGGCTGCAACATGTTTCTGAGGCTCCGCCTCCTTCATCAGGCTAACCTGCCCCACACAATGGAAGGCATATATATACACATTCAGAAAAAAAGCAATTAGCAGTGAGCAGGGGAAGCCAACTACTATTGGCTAGTTAACAGGAGAAAGGGAAGGGAGGTGGCCATCTCATCATAACAGTAATGGAACAGCAGCTTGAAGCCTATAGGGAGCAGGAACAGAAAAAAATCAAAGGGATAGACCAATTGGTAAAGGGTGAGTGGCAGCAGAACCAGATGTCACAGATGGAAGCAACAATGACTTGATATACATGCGATTTGTACATCGTAATTTGTAGCGGCAAAAAACAAATACACATTCACTCTCTAGTCCAAAGAACAAACAAAAAAGCAATATAACATTATACTGATAACAGTAATATGATCAAGTAAAGAGTGTTAAAACTTATAAAATGTGTCTTGAGACACATGATCATCAAATATGCATTATAGTCACAAAACAATATATATCAATATAAAATGTAAACCTAGAAAGGAAGAGAACTAGTATATTCAGGACAGATGATAGGTGTATACTAAATGGACAGTGATGCAGAAAATGCTTGCTATGCATACCAACATGCCTACCAAAAAAAAAACCTAAAGAAAGTTTTTTATTATTATTTTAAACACCTTGGGGGTTATTATCTCCAGATGCATGGCACATAGTGTTGAGCGAACCCGGACTGTAGAGTTCAGGTCCGTACCGAACTTTGGGGTGCCCGGGACCCGGACCAGAACCCGGACTTTTCAAAAAAAGTCCGGATTCGGGTCCGGGGTTCTGGTAATTTTACCAAAAGTTTTGAAAATTGCTGTAAAAAAGTCCAGGAAAGTCCTAGAGGTCTGCAAAAGGAAGGAAAATGGGGGTAAGGGTGGGACAAGTGCCCTACAAAGAAATGGGGACAGTGAAATAACTAAAAGCATTTTTAAAAAATAATTTAATAAAAAAATCAAAAATGGAGGTGGATGTGGACCATCTTCAAACTGTGTCTGAAAAGTACTAATTAACGGTAAAAGCCATATAACTGTTCTAAAATCATCTTCAAACTGTGTCAAAAAAGTATAAATAAGCCAGGAGAACCCAGATGTTCTGCAAACATCTGGAAACTGTGTGTAACACTTTAACTAAAACCGGGAGAAACCATACTACTGTTCTGCAAATATCTGGAAACTGTGTGTAACACTTTAACTAAAACCTCAAACAGGGCCAAAATCAATTTCACAATGTGTGTCAAAGGTCTATAAACGTCTTATCAAACAGGGCCAAAATCAATCACAGTGTGTATCAAAGGTCTACAAACGTCTTGTCACTATACCCAAGCGGGCCAAAATCAATTTCACGATGTGTGTCAAAGGTCTACAAACGTCTTGTCATCAAGTCAAACAGGGCCAAAATCAATTTCACAATGTGTGTCAAAGGTCTACAAAAGTCTTGTCACTATACCCAAACAGGGCCAAAATCAATTTCACAATGTGTGTCAAAGGTCTACAAACGTCTTGTCATCATACCAAACAGGGCCAAAATCAATTTCACAATGTGTGTCAAAGGTCTATAAACGTCTTGTCATCATACCAAAGAGGGCCAAAATCAATTTCACAATGTGTGTCAAAGCTGTGTGTAACACTTTAACTAAAACCGGGACAAACTGAACTACTGTTCTGCAAACATCTGGAAACTGTGTGTAGCACTTTAACTAAAACCGGGCGAACCCATATCACTGTTCTGCAAACATCTGGAAACTATGTGTGACACTAACTAAAACCGGGACAAACTATTCTGCAAATATCTGGAAACTGTGTGTAACACTTTAACTAAAACCGGGACAAACTGAACTACTGTTCTGCAAACATCTGGAAACTGTGTGAAGATGATTTTAGAACAGTTATATGGCTTCTACCGTTAATTAATACTTTTCAGACACAGTTAGAAGATGGTCCACATCCACCTCCATTTTTGATTTTTTTATGAAATTATTTTTTTTAAAATGCTTTTAGTTATTTTCCCTGTCCCCATTTCTTTGAAGGGCACTTGTCCCACCCTTACCCCATCTCCTTCCTTTTGCAGACTTCTAGGACTTTCCAGGACTTTTTTACAGCCATTTGTGTGCCTAAAAGTTCGGGTCCCCATTGATTTCAATGGGGTTCGGGGTTCGGGGTCCGGGACAAAGTTCGGGTTCTGTCCGGACCCGAACCCGGACTTTGTCCCGAAGTTCCGCCGAACCAGCAGGACCCGGACTTCCAGAAGTTCGCTCAACTCTAATGGCACAGCAATGGGTGCCTTGTTTGCATTGCTCCATTTGTCCAGTACTGCAAAAACAATAGGTTAGGCATTTCCTTTACACGTGTGTGATTCCCAGTCCCTAGTCTTCCTTGATCTTGAGCTATCCCATGTAGATGGCTGCATTGTGTCCAAAACGCATTTTAAGCCCTCTGCGGGCAATTCGTACCTACATTTTGTGAGTTGCCACCATCCTAAATGGAAACAAAACATTCCATCAGGCCAGTTTTGCAGACTGAGAAAAAAATGCTCATTGGAAGAAGATTACACTGCCCAAGGAAAAATCCTGATTGATAGATTTATAGACAAAGGATATGAAACAGACTTGGCATAGAACGTGTTTCAAGATTGTCACACTTATATTCCTAAGGATAGAACTCTATCTCCGACATTTTCTTCTGATGTTAATTTCATCACTCAGTACCATTACAGATACAAAAAAATGCAGAACATTATTAGGCGACATTGGGGCATCTTGTTGCAGGACCCCAAGTTAGGTCCCAGTTTGACTGACCAAAAGTCATCAATCGTAGAGCCAAATGTGTTAAAAACATGGTAGCCCCGAGTAGAATTTCCTACCACATGGGCTCGTCCACTAAGCCCATGGCCACAATCTCGTTGGCATGTTTCAATGCAAAAAGATTCATTGCAAGATGTGTCGTTTTGTCCAACACCGTCAAAAAATGTTTTAAAGATAGTGCAGGCAAATCTTATTCTCTTAAAAATGTTTTCAGTTGCTCCACAGAATTTGTAGTTTATGGTCTCTCATGCTCCTGTGGCCTCCTTTACGTGGGTTGTACCATTTGCCCGGTGAGGGCACGTTTTGGGCAACACAGGAGGTTCATTGAGAAGGCTGCAGATGGCCATAGTGTCCCCAGACATTTACATCACAACAAATCCGCGGAAGGATTGAAAGTTTGGGTTATAGAAAGTATTCCTCCCTGCTATCCCCAGGCCGAGCGATTACAGAGACTATGTCATAGGCAAACCTACTGGATTTTCATCTTAAATACTTTAAGCGCCTGGGGGATTAAATGAGGAGTTTGATATCAAAACCATATTATGATCTATTGTGACAGCCCTGTACATATTTACAGTATACTGTATAAAACACTGTCTTTTTTTTTTCTTAGATATGTTGGTATGCATAGCATGCATTTTCTGCATCACTGCCCCTTTAGTATACACCTATCATCTGTCCTGAATATAATAGTTCTCTTCCTTTCTAGGTTTACATTTTATATTAATATATTGTTTTGTGACTATAATGCATTTTTGATGATCACGTGTCTCAATACACTTTTAATAAGTTTTAACAGTCTTCCCTCGATCGTATTACTGTTATCAGTATAATGTTATGTTGCTTTTTTGTTTGCTCTTTGGACTGGAGAGTGATTGTGTAATTGTTTTTTGCCACTGCAAATTGTGATGTACAAATCGCAGCATGTATATTGAGTCATTGTTGCTTCATTCTGTGTCATCTAGTTCTGCTGCCACTCACCCTTTACCAATTGGTCTATCCCTTTGATTTTTTCTGTTCCTGCCCCCCCATAGGCTTCGAGTTGCTATGATGAGGCAGCCACCTTCCTTCCCCTTCTCCTGTTAACTAGCCAATAGCAGTTGGCTTCACCCTGCTCACTCCTAGTTGTTTTTTTTTCTGAATGTGTATATACAGTATCTCACAAAAGTGAGTACACCCCTCATATTTTTGTAAATATTTTATTATTATCTTTTCATGTGCCAACACTGAAGAAATGACACTTCACTACAATGTAAACTAGTGGGTGTACGTCTTCTATAACAGTGTAAATTTGCTGTCCCCTCAAAATAAATCAAGAAGTCACACTGCCATTAATGTCTAAACCGCTGGCAACAAAAGTGAGTACACACCCCTAAGTGAAAATGTCCAAACTGGTCCCAAAGTGTCAATATTTGGTGTGGCCACCATTATTTTCCAGCACTGCCTTAAACCTCTTAGGCATGTAGTTCACCGGAGCTTCACAGGTTGCCACTGGAGTCCTCTTCCACTCCTCCATGATCACAGAGCTAGTGGATGTTAGAAACCTTGCGCTTCTCCACCTTCCATTTGAGAATGCCCCACAGATGCTCAATAGGGTTTAGGTCTGGAGACATGCTTGGCCAGTCCATCACCTTTGCCCTCAGCTTCTTTACCAAGGCAGTGGTCGTCTCAGAGGTGTGTTTGGGGTCGTTATCATGTTGGAATACTGCCCTGTGGCCCAGTCTCTGAAGGGAGGGGATCATGCTCTGCTTCAGTATGTCACAGTACATGTTGGCATTTATGGTTCCCTCAATGAACTGTAGCTCCCCAGTGCCGGCAACACTCATGCAGCATAGACCATGACACTCCCATCACCATGCTTGACTGTAGGCAAGATACGCTTGTCTTTGTACTCCTCACCTGGTTGCTGCTACACATGCTTGACAACATCTGAACCAAATAAGAGTATCTTGGTGTCATCAGACCACATGACATAGTTCCAGTAATCCATGTCCTCAGTCTACTTGTCTTCAGCAAACTGTTTGTGGGCTTTCTTGTGCATCATCTTTAGAAGAGGCTTCTTTCTGGGACGACAGCCATGCAGATCAATTTGATGCAGTGTGCGGCGTATGGTCTGAGCACTGACAGGCTGACCCCCCCACCCCTTCAACCTCTGCAGTAGTGCTGGCAGCACTCATACATCTATTTCCCAAGGACAACCTCTGGATAAGACGCTGAGCATGTGCACTCAACTTCTTTGGTTGACCATGGTGATGCTTGTTCTGAGTGGAACCTGTCCTGTTAAACTGCTGTATGGTGTTGGCCACCGTACTGTAGCTCAGTTTCAATGTCTTAGCAATCTTCTTATAGCCTAGGCCATCTTTATGTAGAGCAACAATTCATTTTTTCAGATCCTCAGAGAGTTTTTTGCCATTAGGGGCCATATTGAACTTCCAGTGGCCAGTATGAGAGAGTGAGCGATAACACCAACTTTAACGCACCTGCTTCCCATTCACACCTGAGACCTTGTAACACTAACAAGTCACATGCTACTGGGGAGGAAAAATGGCTAATTGGGCCCAATTTGGATATTTTTCACTTAGGGGGTGTACTCACTTTTGTTGCCAGCAGTTTCGACATATGGCTGTGTGTTGAGTTATTTTGAAGGGACAGCAAATTTACACTGTTATACAAGCTGTACAGTCACTACGTTACATTGTAGCAAAGTGTTGTCACATGAAAAGATATAATAAAATAATAACAAAATGATGGATGTACTCTTTTGCGAGATACTGTATATTCTTCCCATTGTTTGGGGCGGGTTAAACTGATGAAGGAGGCGGAGCCTCATAAACATGTTGCAGCCTGCCCCTCCACCTGTTCTCCCAGCCTGTGGGCATACTGACAGTGGCGTGTGTTAAAGCTCCGAACACTCCTGGCATGTGCGGCTACTCTCCAGTCCATCAAGACTGTTGCTCCATTATACCAGCCCTGTGTGCAGTTTACAGCATTTTTAGATGTAAGTGTTTTCAGAATAAATTGCAGTTTTTGTTTGACATATACTGACCTGGCGCCCTCCTTTATTGTTTAAAGGCACTGATATATACTGAGTTAAACGCACAGTAATGCACTGATATATACTGCATTAAACACACAGTACTGCACTGATATATACTGCGTTAAACGCACAGTAATGCACAGATATATACTTTGTTAAATGTGCAGTAATGCATGGATAGATATTGCGTTAAATGTGCAGTAATGCACTGATATATAATGCAGGAACCCTGCCCTGACCAATTAAAGTGACATGGTCATACTACACTCACAAAACTGATACTAAAATGAAAATGAATGGCCACACTACATTCACACTGACTGAGCTATCACTAGATGCACACTAAACTGATATTCTACACTGACAATAGAAGCACAATAGCACACTATAACACACCAACTCGCTAGCAACACTGAACAGAGCCCTGTTCTATCTCTCTCCGTGTCAATATCACACTGCAAATGGCCACTCTGTGGAGAATATTTTTATAGTGGGGGGGGGGGGCGTGACTAAGAGCAACGAGCCATGATTGGATAGAGTAATCTTTACTTTCTCCAATCATGGCTCTGACAGTGATCTGTGCCCTAATTGGGCAGAGCTTTCATTGCTTCAGCCAGTCAGGGCTTCCAATACACTGCGGTGCAGTGCATTGTGGTCATTCAGTGAGCCGAACAAATGGTCGAACACCCCGATAATGGCCAATGTTCAACCCAAACTCATGCTCAGGCCGAACCGTTCGCCCAACTCTACTGCCCACTAAGACTTTGCTATTGACAGAGGGTGTGGCTAAATTTTGACTTGGGGAACAGTCAACATGTGGGTTATGAGTTGCTAAAGGCAAATAGGCTGTTCACTTTGCAAGATCAATTTTTGAACGTGGTGAAAATTCACCTGGCAAAAAACACCCAATCACATGCCAAGGAAAAGAAAAAAAAAACAATATACAGTACTTGTTCGCACATGATTGGATGATGAAAGTCCGTATAGCGTCACCTTATTCACTTAGCTAAGGGTACTTCCTTGCAAAGTGCAAATTGTATCAAATACAGTAATTTTCCTTTCCTGGCACCAATTCATTCAAAAAAGAGTAAAAATACTTTAGAGCAAACGAAGAGTGGGTATATAACCCATGTATGCCTTAATGTCAGTGTGTGGGATGAATGTGATTAAAAGAAGTCCACTGTATAAATGGCTGCAGCACTTCTTCAATGGGGATATTGAATGCTTTTGTAAACTGAATGAAAAGCAGAAAGAAGGCCAAGTCTTTCTATTTAATGATAAAAACACATGAGTAAAAAAAAAAGGATTGCACTCACAAAGATAAGGGAATACAGGCAGATCATCTGTCTCCTTGTGTCTGCTGGCAGAAGGTCCAGGAAGGATGGATGGAGCTATCATGAATCACCACCATAGGTGTGTGCAGCCTATTACATTAGGGTGTGCACCCCAAAGCTCAAACACGCATTATTTTCTCTGCAGACCTCAGCTGCATAGGGCAGCGAATGAATGGGAAGGGATCTGTGCTATATGGCTTCCCATTCATTCACAAACTGAAGCATAGTAAACACAATTTACTATTCTTCAGTTATGAATGGACACAGTGAGTGAGTGTGTTCACTGTGCTCATTTCAAAAAGGAAGGGGCTGGTAAATTACATATTTATTAGCCCCTTTCCCCGCTCTCCATCCTAATACATACCCCACAGCAGCCAGGGGGTGAAGAGACAAGGGAAGCCAGCATGGGGGCAAGTCCGAGAAGTATTGGGGGAATTAGCACCGCATATAGTGATTAGGGTGTGCCCAGGCACACCTGGCACACCCCATGCGCACGCCTATGATCACCACTGTGATAAGGCAAGGACACGGATGAGTGTCACTGTGGAAGCTTCACTGAGCTGGCTTGCAGGTAGCAGATTGTTCGCTGTATCAGAGTAGAGATACGTTTGTTCAGGGGATCGTAGCTGTGCCAGCTAGCATGCAGGGGAGAGCCGCAGCTGGGAGCCATGACCAGGCATAGGATCTGTGATTGAAAGAACATCACGCAATGTGCGGCAACATGTTTTGGAGAAATTCAGCTCCTTCTTCAAACTGGAAAGGAGGACACAGGAGGTGAACCAAAGGATATCCCAAATTGTGCCCGCACTCAAAGGTTAAATTCACCTTTAGGAGCATGATACACCCATATTTAGGGTGTAACATGTAACATGCTCCTAGTGACCCCAGGTGGGGGATAGCTGTCACAATTTGAAAATAGCATGCCTGTGCAGGCCTCCATCTACATAGCTGTGTCATTCATTCATTTACAGCTTCCTGTAAATTAATTAGACCACAAGTACCATCAGCCATTTTGGCCAAAGGCTTGTAGTTCTCAATTTTCCAAGGCATTTGTGAGCGCTCTCCTATTCCATTGATTCATCCTGCCAGTAACTGCCTGCCCGTATTGGAGGTATGGGCAGACAGGTTACTGAGTGTCTGCAGGATCTATGCATTGCACGTGCAATTTTCTGATTGCAGGTGCAATGTTTTAAAGGCAGCAATGTAAAAAAATAACAAACGCACTTTTATTTTACCTGCAAAAAAATGTGCATTTGTTTTTTTTTACATAATGTGAACTTTTAGAACTTTTAATCTTTAAAGTGGTTGTCACCCTGTGACAACCACTTTAACCTACAGGTAAGCCTAGAATAAGACTTACCTGTAGGTACCCTGCATATCTCCCAAACCTGCACGGTTCAGGAGATATGCAGTGTTTTGCATGTGCCGACGTCATGTCGTCACATGCGCAGTGAAGAAACGGCCTCCGTGCCGTTTCTCCACTGACACTGTGCCGTGACTGGCAGCTCCCGCGTCATGCGACTCCGGGCAGTCACAGAGCCGAAGTCGTGGCCCCAGAAGGAAGAGGGGCAGAAGATGGATGTGGCCTGGACGCCGCAGGCTTCGTTTTGCAGGTAAGTGGCAAATAATGGGCTACTATGCAATGCATAGTAGCCCATTATGTCTCTACTTTACAGGAGTATATTGAGGAAGTAAACCCCACCTGGATTTACTTCCTCTTTAAGCACTGTTACCCTAGCCAACCATTTAGGCCAGGTCAGGTTTAGTTTATGTATCAGCGTTAGTTTTATGTTTTATCTCTAAACAGCCTAATGTACATCATGACTGGTCCTCTCCTTGATATGCATTACTGTGCAAAGGTTTTAGATAGGTGTGTAAAAATGCTGTAAATGAATAATGCTTTCAGAAATATAAAAGTTAATCATTTATTTATATCAAAATGTAAAGTAAATGAACAGAATAGAAATCCAAATCAAATGAATATTTAGTGTGACTACCCTTTGCCTTCAAAACAGCATCAATTCTTCTAGGTACACTCGCAGTTTTTGAAGTAACTCAGCCAGTAGGTTGTTCCAAACATCTTAAGGCCCATACACACGGTCCAATTATTGGCCGAAAATTTTCGTATGACAGCCTGTCGTTCGATAATCTGACCGTTAGTATGTTCCATTCGACAGCCGATTTTCAATTATCGTCCAACAAAAGCTGGATGAGCCGATTAGAAATTTTTTGTCTGCCGACAAGGCCTCCTCCGATTTTCAGATAGTCTGTACAGAAGTTGGACAAACTAAAGTTGAAAGTACAAACACGCATGTTCGGAAACCCAGGAACGACCTGGAAGTGTCTGGTCGTGTAAACTTGCTTTCGTAATTCACATTCAACTGAACTTCCTCTTTATTCGCTCAAAGCACATCACTACGTTCATCTTTGTCGAACCATAATTTTACTACCGTCAGTACGCTAGACAAAATCATGGACAGCCGATTTTGGGAAAAATTGGATGTGCGGTTGTACAACAATCACATAGTGTGTACGAGGCTTTAGAGAACTAATCACAGATCTTCTGTGGATGTAGGCTTCCTCAAATCCTTCTATCTCTTTATGTATTTTATTTCAAACAACAGATGATGTTGAGACCAGGGCTCTGTGGGGGTAAAGTCATCACTTCCAGGACTCAAACTCTATGCTGAAGATAGTTCTTAATGACATTGGCTGTAAATTTGGGGCCAATCACATGCCTCTCTGATGGTATGGCATGATGGACAAGTATCTGCCTGTATTTCTCAGCATTGATCTTTGATCCTGACCAAATCTCCAACTCCATTTGCAGAAATGCAGCCCCAAATTTGCAAGAAACCTCCACCGTGCTTCACGGTCGCCTGCAGACATTCATTATTGTACCACTCTCCATCCCTCCAGTGTACAAACTGCCTCCTGCTACAACCAAATATTTCAAACTTTTAATCATCTGTCCAGAACACCTGCTGCCATTTTTCTTCCTATGTTTTTGTGTGTAATTAAGTCGCTTAGCCTAGTATGGCATTTTGGCAATTCTTTCACGAAGACCACTTTTTGCCAGAGTTCTCCGGACAGCAGAGGGGTCTACCTGCGTCCCACCCAGATAGCAACCAATTGTGCTGCAAGTTTGAAAAGGACTTCTAGACTTGCCAGGCTTCACAAGTTTGTTGCACAATTGCAGCAAGTCCGCATTGAATGATGCCAGATCAACTTTGTTTTCAAACATTCTACAAGTCTGCTGCAAGTTCTGGTTCAGTTTTGTTGTGCAACAGTCATCCCACCACAGGGGTCACTGTGACTTACAGAGCTCTTGCTGTAGACTCCCCACTTCCCACTGCAACTTTGTTCTTGCTAGAGATTTGCCATGCAAATTTGCTATAAATTGGAAAAGTGACAACTAGAACTTGTGTGTCAAGTGCTCTGCAAATGTACAACTTGCCAATGAAAATGTACAGCAAGTTAACAAGACTTACAATTCAACACTGCCACAAATTTATGGCAAGTTATCCTTGCTATCTGGGCATTGATTTCCACCAGTTCTGTGCTGATGGCACTGTTAGGGACATTCTGATGTAAAAGGGAAGTAAGCATGATGTGTCTTTTATCTGCTGCATTAAGTTTCCTTGGCTGATCACTGCACCTATGGTTTTCAACATTTGTCCATTTCTAAGTGCTTCTCCAAAAGAGCTTGAAGAGCACATCTTGAAACCCCATTCTGCTTTGAAATCTTTGCCTGGGAGAGACCTTGCCAGGGATGGTGCTACCACTAGGCAAACTAGGCAGCCGCCTAGGGCGCACTACCACCTAAGGCGCAGCTAGAGCATTGCAGCAGTGATCGCACACCGAGGAGGAGGGGGAGATTTACAGTCACTCAATCAGCCTCCTCTCCTCCTGGCATCTGAGTGCTGAGCAGTGCTGGTGTCCAGGCAGCAGCCTTGTCAGCTCTCTGCCTGGCTGCCTCCCTGGCTGATGTGCAGCCATTGGAGGAGCAGGGCGGGCAGCATCGTGGATAGAGACAGCAAGGATAAATCCACCCAGGCACGGACTGGCCATAGAACACACATCGGGCCACTTGACCTGGTGGAGGCCAAAGCTAAGCTGCTCCTGCAGCCCTTCCAGCTCACCCAGCCTCTCTCTGCGGCCGACCGTCGGGACCCAGAGATCAGCTGACCTATCATAGAGGAGGAGCTGGAGGAAGTCTCCCGTGCATGATCAGTGACCCCTCTCTCCTGTCCACCTGGCTGCACCCCCCTCTACTGGCCACCTGGTTGCATCCCCCCTCTCCAGTACACCTGGCTGCACCTCCTTTCTTGTCCATCTGGCTGCACCCCCCCTCCTATCCACCTGGCTGCATCTCCCCTCGCCTGTACACCTGGCTGCATCCTCCTCCCCTGTCCACCTGGCTGAATGCCCCTTTCCTGTCCACCTGGCTGCATCCGCCTACCCTGTCCACCTGGCTGCATTCCCTCTCTCCTATCCACTGCATCCCCCCATCCACCTGGCTGCACCCCCTCTGCTGTCCACCTGGCTGCGCCC
>BLSH010385588.1:140088-151264 GCA_018402905.1 Glandirana rugosa | reverse complement strand
CTCACCTTTGATACTGGCTGCAAAGGCCCCCACCTGTGATACTGGCTGCAAAAGTACCCCCACCTGTGATACTGGCTGCAAAAGTGCCCCCACCTGTTTTACTGGCTGCAAAGTGCCCCCACCTGTGATACTGGCTGCAAAGTGCCCCCACCTGTGTTATTGCCTGCAAAGTGCCCTCATCTGTGATATTGGCTGCTAAGTGCTCCACTTGTGATATTGGCTGCAAAAGTGCCCCCTCCTGTTTTATTGGCTGTAAAGTGCCTCCACCTGTGATACTGGCTGCAAAGTACCTCCACCTGTTTTATTTGCTGCAAAGTGCCCCTATTGGCTGCAAAGTGCCCTCACCTGTGATATTGGCTGCAAAAGTGCCCCCACCTGTTACATTGGCTTCAATTTGCCCCCACCTGTGATATTGGCTGCAATTTACTCCACCAGTGAAATTGGCTGCAATTTACCCCACCTGTGATATTGGCTCTAATTTACCCCCACCTGTGATATTGGCTGTAATTAGCCCCCACCTGTGATACTGGCTGCTATATACCCCACCTGTGATGCGGAGCTATATACTATGTCCTGTGATGCTGAGTGTATACTTTGTCCTGTGATGCTAAGCTGTGAACGGTGTCCTGTGATGCTGAGCTGTATACTGTGTCCTGTGATGCTGAGCTGTATACGGTGTCCTGTGATGCTGAGCTGTATAAGGTGTCCTGTGATGCTGGGGCAGTATACTGTGTCCTGTGATGCTGGGGCAGTATACTGTGTCCTGTGATGCTGAGCTGTATACTGTGCCCTGTGATGCTGAGCTGTATACTGTGTCCTGTGATGCTGGGGCTGTATACTGTGTCCTGTGATGCTGAGCTGTATACTGTGCCCTGTGATGCTGAGCTGTATACTATGTACTGTGATTCTGAGCTGTATACTGTGTCCTGTGATGCTGAGCTGTGTACTACTGACACAATATGTGGAATACAGGGGACGGAGTGGGTGGATTCTATAAGGGGTGGGGCTTATTAGAAGTAGAAGGGGTCAAAAAGGTAGGACGGGGCCTGGCACCCCCACATCCTAAAACTTCACCAGCCGCCACTGCCCATCACCATTCAGGAGTTACCAGATTCTGAGACAAGTTATTGAGTATCAAAAGAAGTTGGGACTTGGGTGGATTCATATACAAGGACAAGGTAGTTATCAAAAAAGGCCTGGAGACAGGACCAGGAATGGTCAGTAAATATCTGGAGCCTGGATGAAAGGATGGCCCAAGTCCCTTATCTGACTTTCTACTGGTAGGCTGGGGTCAGGCTGACTGCTTTCTTCACATGGCTCACAGTTTTGTATCACTAGGCGCCAGTTCTACTGCTGCTGTTGATCTTAGTATCTATAGTATTCAGAATTGGCTGGTCACATAAACAAGGTCATATGTTACTTGTAGGACTGAACTCCGCCCACTCAGTGAAGTTGGTTGACAAGTAGTGGAAGAAGATTGCCCACATTTTCCCAGAATGCTGAAAAGGATCTCTGTTCTGCTGGAATGATGATCTAATGATTCTTGGAAGTTACACCGTTTTCTCTTCTTACTTCCCCTGTTTCATAGATTGGGTCCTAGGGACTTTGGGAGGTACAGAACCAGGACTCAAGTATTTTCAACACAAGAGAATCCCTAGATAGGGAATTTTTACTTGTTTGCTGAAGAATGTAGATCATTTAGATAAATTTAGTTAGGATGCCTTTCCCTCTGTTTTGTTCCAGGGCTCTGGGTTAGACGGTGAGTCAACAGCAATTTGCCCGCTTGGGGCCTACAGTTGTTCAGGCCATTAGTGACAGGATTGTGCAATATAAGTATGGGAAGGGACCTATAGACTTTGGGGACATTTTTAGTACTTATAAATTAGGGCTTAGGAATGGCTGCTGAATTAATTTGGTGGATGGTTACCTCGTCTGAGGTAGTGTTCCACCCTTTATTTACTTTTGTTTGGTCTAACACTGGTTGCTTTGCAGGTACTCAAGAGGCTCTTGCCCCAGCTAATCTGAAACCTTTACTTTAATGTTTATGGCTTTAGCTAGCATCAGGGTATTAGTTAGTCAAATGGTAGAAACATATATTTATGCTTTGAATGAGATTGTATAGAAGTACTGATGCTGTATGGCTATTTAATTAGTCAGGTGCTGGTCTACCCACTTTTGTAAGTAGTTATTTATTTCTAAGCTTTTGCTATTTTTTTCTTTCCAACTAGTGTCTTAACTATGCGGAATGCTGCATAACTACTGTTAAATTATTTCCACTACCCCTTCTGTTGTTGCCACAGGATACTCCACTCAGGCAAACCTGCCCTTAATTTATTGACTGCTATATATGCTCCAACTTGGAAAATCTCAAAAATTCTTAGTTAGGACCACAGTACACAGAGGAGGCTTAATGTAAGCACTGCAGCTTCCACATATATTTATAAATGTGTGCAACTAAAACCTCTGTTTAGAACATTAATTATTAGACAGGGTTAATTTGTTTTTTTGCAGGTTACTGGTAAGTGTGCTGGGAAATGTGTCTGTTTTGTGTCAAAGATAGCATCTAGCAAGGACAGAACAGTACATATAGAGAGATACGGTATACATCAGGCTTTCTCAACATTTTAGCCCTAGAGGAACCCCAAAAATAATTTTCTGGACTCAAGGAACCCTTACCAAAACCAATTCATCAGGGCTCAGTAGAAACAATGTTCCTTATATTGGTGGTCAATAGGAAGAATGTCCCCCTTAAAGTGGTGCTCAGAATGCCACCCTTAAAGACAACTAAAAAGACATTTGGTGTCATGCTGCTGGCTTTGCCAAGTGGTGCTGAACCTTGAACTCTGTAGGCATCATGAAATAGGTGGTTCATCAGCCACAGCTCAAGGAACCCCTAGCCACCTATGGAGGAACCCCAGGGTTCCACGGAACCCTGGTTGAGAATGTCTGGTATACATACAGAGAGGATGCGAGAGATAGATATATATACTGAATATCAGATCAGTGGAGATGATTGAGAGAGATATTGAATATCAGGTCAGCTGAGATGCTTAAGCTTGCTGCATTTTCAACAGTACATAATGCTCTTTTTCAGCTGTACTCGATAGCTGTCAAAAGTTTGCATATATCAAGCACATCTGCAGCGGATTTGTTTGTATAGGTTCAGCCTTACTAGTGTTTTAGCTATCATTAGATATCATTTGCTGCCATCTGGTGGACATTCTTGTCTTAGCATATACTTCATTGAAATGCTGTATTTAGCTAGCAGAAAGTAAAAACTCTGTAACCTAAGCTAACAATACATCACCTTACCCCCTCTCTGTAAATTAACAAAGGTATAAAATGGTAAAGCGATTTTCCACAAATAAGTTTAGTTTGACTGTTCATTCTCTCAGCAAATGCAAATCGTCTCTGCTCTACCTTCAGCCAGTAGCTAAAGGTAACCTTAGCTTCCATCAGATATGGTCTAAATCAATTAAAAAATTACAGATTTCACATGGTCTACCCGTTGTTTTCTTACACTGACAATGTTAATTAAAATAATTAAAAATGACTGTTTATTAACAAAATAATTATGTACTTTGTAGCATGTCATAGCTCCTAACTATATTCCCTTTCTTCAAAAAATGCCAATACATTTTGAAATCAATGTTCCACTGTGCTCTGGACTTTTTCAACACATGAGCTCTCAGCAATACTCCACTGCTTAAAGCAGCTAGGCAGCAAACACTATTCACCATGGTCTCTAGTCCATGTGACCTATTCAGAGTACACATCTTCTCCAAGGCTAGAGAGATGCCTTTCCTTTGGATGGACATTTCCTTAATAATTCCTTAACACTCCACCTGTCACATTGGAGTGTGGTATCATTCATAGTATGCGTAATTAGAGTTCAAAACTTTCAAAAGAAGACAAGTAACCTTGCAGTTGACCAGAGTGGTAGAGGGTGCAAGGAACATAGGCACATCTCACAAACGTGAGTACACCCCTCACATTTTTGTAAATATTTTATTATATCTTTTCATGTGACAACACTGAAGAAATGCCAATTTTCTACAATGTAAAGTAGTGAGTGTACAGCTTGTATAACAGTGTAAATTAGCTGTCCCCTCAAAATAGCTTAACACACAGCCATTAATGTCTAACCACTGGCAACAAAAGTGAGTACACCCCTAAGTGAAAATGTCCAAATTAGCCATTTTCCCTCCCCGGTGTCATGTGACTCGTTAGTGTTACAAGGTCTCAGACGTGAATGGGGAGCAGGTGTGTTAAATTTGGGGGTCTCACTCTCACATACTGGTCAATGGAAGTTCAACATGGACCCTCATGGCAAAGAGCTCTCTGAGGATCTGAAAAAAAAAAATTTTGCTCTACAGAAAGATGACCTAGGCTATAAGAAGATTGCCAAGACCCTGAAACTGAGCTGCAGCACGGTGGCCAATACCATACAGCGTTTTAACAGGACAGGTTCCACTCAGAACAGGCCTTGCCATGGGCGGCCAAAGAAGTTGAGTGCACATGCTCAGCGCCATATCCAGAGGTTGTCTTTGGGAAATAGACATATGAGTGCTGCCAGCATTGCTGCAGAAGTTGCAGGGTGGGGGGTCAGCCTGTCAGTACTCAGACCATATGCCGCACACTGCATCAAATTGGTCTGCATGGCTGTCGTCCCACAAGGAAGCCTCTTCTAAAGATGATGCACAAGAAAGCTTGCTTTCAGTTTGCTGAAGACAAGCAGACTAAGGACATGGATTACTTGAACCATGGTCTGTGCTCTGATGAGACCAAAATAAAGTTATTTGGTTCAGATGGTGTCAAGCGTATGTGGCGGCACCCAGGTGAGGAGTACAAAGACAAGTGTGTCTTGCCTACAGTCAAGCATGGTAGTGGGAGTGTCATGGTCTGGGGCTGCATGAGTGCTGCCTACACTGGGGAGCTACAGTTCATTGAGGGAACCATGAATGCCAACATATACTGTGACATACTGAAGCAGAGCATGATTCCCTCCCTTCAGACACTGGGCTGCAGGGCAGTATTTCAACATGATATCGACCCCAAACACACATCCAAGATGACCACTGCCTTGCTAAAGAAGCTGAGGGTAAAGGTGATGGACTGGCCAAGCATGTCTCCAGACCTAAACCCTATTGAGCATCTGTGGAGCATCCTCAAACGGAAGGTGGAGGAGGGCAAGGTCTCCAACATCCACCAGCTCTGTGATGTCGTTATGGAGGAGTGGAAAAGCACTCCAGTGGCAACCTGTGAAGCTCTGGTGAACTCCATGCCCAAGAGGGTTAAGGCAGTGCTGGAAAATAATGGTGGCCACACAAATTATTGACACTTTGGGCCCAATTTGGACATTTTCACTTAGGGGTGTACTTACTTTTGTTGCCAGCGGTTTAGACATTAATGGCTGTTTGTGGAGTTATTTTGAGGGGACAGCAAATTTACACTGTTATACAAGCTGTACACTCACTACTTTACATTGCAGCAAAGTGTCATTTCTTCAGTGTTGTCACATGAAAAGATATAATAAAATAAATGTGAGGGGTGTACTCACTTTTGTGAGATACTGTATTACTTAACTTCAATTATACTTTGCCCAGTATGTGCAAAATATAGACTTGATTTAACAGAGTCGTTTAATGGCTCCTTTACACTCTTGCTAACCCTAGGGAAGATATTCTGCCAGGAGTTTTGGTTCCCATTCTTCAATGCAGCTTAGATTTGGTTATGTTGTAACCCATTTCCTACTGCTACTGACTATAGCAGGGAGACTACAGCCACATGTTTCCATCCAAATTCAGTAGGCTTACTTTTTTAATGCACCTTTTTAGCAATTTCGTGTAATAATGTTAATAATGTTAATACAATGTAAAGCCCAGCACGCCACTCATATTTCAACAGATCAGTTGCAGAACCATTGCGAATTTATCTGTACTATACTCACTTGTAATTTTACTTTTATTGACCAATCTCCAAGTGGCGGGTTGTCACTTAACTGAAAACTCCTTAATACAACTCCTAATTCAGCTTCCTCTTCCATCCACTGCTCAAGTAAGTTTCCACGTGGGTCCTTTAAAAATAACATTATTATTGCAATGAGATATATAATTATCCTATTTATCCTTTATTATCTGAGTAAACATTTGACCATAGTAAGATATAAGAAAGCTCTTGTTGCAACCTGAAATGGGTTTACTATGAGAATGTATTATTTGAAAGGTGAGCAGTATTATTATTTTTTAATGCAAATAATTTTGAAAAAAATATAGAACACACAATCACTTCATTTTAAAATATTGTGTATAGTATTAAGCAATTAATTAGATGATGCACAATGATACTGTAGTATATAGGACAAAGTGTACCCCCTAAGACTTTTAAGGCAAAAAAATCAAATTATATAAAAGTCAAGTTTTATTACAGATCTTGATCTCGATCTTGATCTGTAATAAAACTTGACTTTGATATAATTATTAGATTTTTTGCCTTAAATGTTCCAAGTTTTAAGGGGTATACTTTGTCCTATATGCTAGTCCAGGGATGACGGCAGTTGGGTTTTTACCCAGGTTGTATAACTAATTTTTCTATTGATACTGTAGTGTCTTTCATTGCATAGGTATTTATTTCCTGACCAAGGTTGCATTAGTGTAAAAACAGATTTTTTTTCCAATAAATTTTAGTGTGTGTTCATCCTGTAGCAATATAGGTTGGTATGTCTACACTTTAAACAGGAGAGTTTTTGCTTAACAGTGAACCATAGCTCCTGTTTATTGTTAGTAAGAAATTGTGCTAATTTATTTACTCTTCTACTACAGGTATATCATGGTAGGTAACCAGTTTATACCTATTAGGGTTCATCAGAGTAAAAGGACTGGGCTTCATGGGAGTTGTAGTTTGAAACGGCAGCCATATAATGGGCCACATAGATCCCAATAGGTACTATGCAGTAGGAGGAATGGAGAGATTATTTTTATTTAACTGCCTGGGAAAGTTCTTCCTCTTAGGACAGAGGGAGTGAGATAGAGAACACCTCTGCCAGCGGGAGATCATACCAGCTGAGATCCAAGCCTGAGACCAGTAATGAAGACACCCGGGGGCAGCGCCCACATAACATTACCTGCACTAATGCCTCAGGAAGACTGGAGCATCCACTTACCCACTGCTTCCCACTGCTGATCACCGGAGCCTTTTGGGGAGAGATTGGGGTCCCCCCCTGTACAGCAGCTTCCCATGGATTGGCAAGATAGTTACTCACCCATTGCTGATACTGCTAGCAGGGCCTGAGCCACTGAAAGCATGACAGCAAATGTACCCTATCCATACTACACCAATACTTCACTCTATACTGCACTTATTCCAAACCTAGACTGCACCTATACCAACCCTATACCGCATTATCCCAAACATTTACTGCATCTGAATCACATCTACCCTGCACCTATGCCGAGACCATACCTTAACTATATTATACCTATACTGCATGCAGGTTAACTGTGACTGTCGTTAAGTGTACTGATGCTCTTAAAGAGACCCAATGATAGTGGAAGAAAATCTCAAAGGACTGCCCCTCCTGTAATAATTATTCTGCAAGCCTCCTTTGTTCCCCTGCCCCTTCACTAACATCTTCTTTTTCTTTTGGACAGTACATATCCAGTTGGTCTAAGATTAGCATCATAAATGCGCTATGGCAGTATAGTTCCAGTGCTCAGTAGATTAAACCTTACTTCTGCTCACTGCTGCACTTGAGGTGGTCTTGCTACTGTTTATGCTGAAGTGGATGCCAAATGTAATGTTATGCCTATTTCCTACTGTTAATCACTTTGTATGCTAAATTGTGTTATTACCATTGTTAATCCATATTAAGCTTGCCCAGTTACCAACCATATTGAGTGATAATATATTAAGGGCTGATATAGCAAGGCATATAGTAAAGCATTAATATATGCAGTGTGCCCACGCCTCATTTTTACTCACAGCTCCTGTATCACCCTGATATATTTAACCACCTGTGTACTGTTCGGCACTTCCCCAAAAATGTATCTTATATGACTGAATATATGATCTAGAGTTCATAACATAGAACCTTGTGGTTGTTTATTCTCTGTATGTCTCTGTATATCTTTCTCTACAAAAGAAAGTACATTAATAAAATAATATTTTAATATATACTAGATGTGTCTGTAACAGTCCTTCAACGGGGTAATAGGTGCTTTACAGCACCATTTTTCTTCTTTGTATCTTTCTGCCTGGATTGGACTCATCTGGTCCTTGCTTTCAAACACTCCTCAAAACAAATTTGCTCTAATCTTATATATAACATATGAACCTAATCCCTATAAAATAGAGTACAAAACATAGGGCAAAAGAATACATTTAAAGTGTATGAAACCATGAAACTCTCATTAAAATGTGCAACATACACTATATTGCCAGAAGTATTGGAACACCTGCTTCACATGCACATGAACTTTAATGGCATCCCAGTCTTAGTCCGTAGGGTTCAATATTGAGATGACCCACCCATTGCAGCTATAACAGCTTCAACTCTTCTGGGAAGACTGTCCACAAGGTTTAGGAGTGTGTCGATGGGAATGTTTGACCATTCTTCTAGAAGCACATTTGTGAGGTCAGGCACTGATGTGAATGAGAAGGCCTGGCTCATAGTCTCCACTCTAATGCGTCCCAAAGGTGTTCTATTGGGTTGAGGTCAGGACTCTGCGCATGCCAGTCAAGTTCCTCCACCCCAAACTCGCTAATCCATGTCTTTATGGACCTTGCTTTGTGCACTGGTCCAAATCATGTGGTGGAGGGGGGATTATGGTGTGGGGTTGTTTTTCAGGGGTTGGGCTTGGCCCCTTAGTTCCTGCGAAGGGAACCCTTAAGGCCACAAAACACAAGATTGGACGGGACTTTTTAGGCACCAAAAGGACATTTGAGTAGGTATAAAAAAGATTTTTATCACACAAAATAGATTACAAATCAAAAAAATCAATTATGAGACAGATACATATGTTATATAGAAAAATTGATAAAAATACATGGGGGCGTGGCCTAGCGCTGTCCGGAGATGGCTGCCTGATCCACACTCTCCTGCAGAACGGAGCCGAATCCTACAGATAAAGGGGTCTAATCCACACACACAAAACCTCTAATCATGGGTAAGAACGACGACACCACCCCTGCTACCAGAAGCCCCAAAGTACCGGCTTCACAGACCTCCGGAAACATTCCCGCAATGTTCCGGATGGCGGGGGAGAAGGCCGCACAAGCACCGACATGGAGTTAGAATCTCTAGCCGAAGCCTCACCACAGGCGCCCGCCCAGCACGCTCGACCAACCCCAAGTGGGCCCTCCTCACAACCCCTCTGCTTAAGCGACCTACAAACGATCGCAGCAGATATTAAGGCCACACTGTCTGCAGCTATAGCAGATTTAAAGACAGACATCCATGCAGTCTCTATGAGGATGGGCGCGGTGGAGCAGATGACTTCTCGCCATGCGGACGCCATTAGACAACTGCAAAAATCCACAGACATGAACTTATCACATATTATCCATATCCACAGACATTTAGAAGATATCGACAATCGTGGCCGTAGACACAATATACGTGTCAGAGGTGTATCTGAAACAGTAGAACAACAGCAAATAGAACAAACAGTGATAGGGATCTTCAATGACCTCCTTGAGAGACCGGCAGATTCGCCAATTGAAATGGAAAGAATCCACAGGGCACTGAGGCCCAGGGGAGGAGACACAGACCCACCCAGAGACATTATATGTTGTTTAGTGAACTTTCCATTAAAAGAGGCTATTCTCAGAAAAGCCCGGGACCGCAACAGAATACAGTTTAATGGCAATGAAATAAAATTGTTCCAGGACCTCTCCAATATCACTTTAAACCACAGAAGAGCCCTACGCCCCCTCCTGGACCAACTATGTACAAGAGGAATCCCTTACAGGTGGAAGTTCCCCTTTTGTCTCTCCGCCACGTGGAGAGGCCACTCAGCCCATTTAAGAACACCAGATGACTTACAAGCTTTCTGCGACACCTTAAACACCCCATACAACGAAGTTCTCATTCTCGATTGCTGAAGCCTGGGTAGAAGTTTCTAAAAACTCCACCCCAATAGCCCAGAGACACAGGGAGACGCCGCAGAAACTCCTCACGCTCACCACATCGCAATCCGAACCATAGAGAAGAGGCATTCAGGAGCCCAGGTTCCTCACCACCACGCAGAAGAGACCGAATTGACACCTAAAACAATGACTCTGCCACTAAAAGCCTTATACCTAAACCAGGGCTTGACAAATTTGCCTTGAATCTAGGAGCCGGCTAAAAAAGTTAGGAGCCAGTTTTCTATAGCGTAGTGTGGGGTTGTCAGCGCCCCCCGGGGTAAGACAAGTAATTTGTGCCCCTAACCCTAACTTACAGCAGAGCAGCCAGTCAATAACTCCACCATTACATCAGGGTTATAGGCTGGCCAGAAAGAGTGATACTAAAAAATCTGTTATGGGGGAAACTCCTTATTATGCCGAATGAATCGTGACTGCGGCATGTAAAACACCCTCTCATCTGCTGCCTAATGGAGCTTAAGGGTGGCAAAAACATCTCTACTGCACATTATTACCACCCGACTTG
This sequence comes from Glandirana rugosa, assembly GCA_018402905.1. NCBI lineage: Eukaryota > Metazoa > Chordata > Amphibia > Anura > Ranidae > Glandirana > Glandirana rugosa. The sequence goes on along the minus strand of BLSH010385588.1, from coordinate 140,616 downwards.
CACATCTAAACAGACACCCCCTGTGTGTACATCCATCCTTCACCGACGTTTCTCCGTCGTCTTCTAGTCGTCGTGACCTTATGAAAAGTGGAAAAAAAACATAAAATAAATGTTACAGTGATTCCGAAACAAATCTACACGTTCAGCCCACCATTATTACACGTCATCTCTACAAAAACGGTGGGAATTCGAGGTAATCCGTCGTCTACTCTCCCACAAAATGTACGGCGTCAGTGCTAAGTAAGCCGTATTATTCCTCAAAGGGGGTATTGTCTAAAAAATCATAGTGAGAAAGACCGGTCGGATATTGGGACTACATTACCACCTCAATAACTGACCGACGAGACGACATTCAATCCCAATCCCCGTGTTTAATGAACAGAATGGGGCCCCCCGCGACTGTTGGGGTGTGATGCGATATCTTTTGACCGAGGATTGAAAAAATCGGCCGAGGATCTAAGTTCCGTTTAAACAGTTCGGGACCAAATCCATATTCCGAAAATCACCGTCTCAGTAACAAAATCCACA
>BLSH010385588.1:126658-138068 GCA_018402905.1 Glandirana rugosa | reverse complement strand
TATGTAAGCTGGTTCTGCTAAAAAGTAGGTGAACTTGCTACGAATTACCAGTAGATGGCACTCAAGGCTAATTTTATATATCTCATCTTGCGTTTTAACCTGTTTTTCTTTTCTCATGCAATGTTTTTCAGCTAGAGTGTTTCCTCAATATACTCTTATATGTCATTCTGCTCTCGATACATCCGAGATCTTGACATACTCCATCCCCTCCTTAATCAAACAGATCTCACCCATCAAAATTACCTTTTCGATTCCTTATTATCGTCAACAGTAAGTCATATACCTTATATTGGCCTCTTGCTGAATAGTTCCTTGTTTTCATGTTGCTCATTATTTTATACAAAAAATAAGTTGTTGACTCAACTCTCGACTTTCGTGGAGGGACATATCTTTGAGAGATTGAGAGATCAGCAACATCCATCACCATCGGATGTTCATATGCTCGGATCTCAAACCCCCCCCCCCCCCCGGAAGTCCGAGGTCCCCTGACAAGTACAATCAAGTATTATCTCTAACACTCTAAACACTAGATTGATACCCGACTTAAATAAAATTTAAACTACCACCTACGAACCATTTCTACCATTGGTTCAAAGGAAATTACCTAAAATAACTCTTCTTTCTCCCTTTCACATACTACTGCTCACTCCAGATGCTCCTCTTCCAGAATCTGACCACGGTTTAGAACACTATTAACCTATACAACATACTATCCCCACCAAGGCTCACACTTCATACACCATAACCATCTCACACATCACACACTTCTCCCCCCCACTCTACACAAATACCCCCTGACCCTCTCCTCACAAGACCCCAGATCACACCTTAAATAGCGAGCTCCAAACATGCAGGAGTAATCCCGTCTATCTCCTCAACTAGACCTCGTTCCCACACAAAGGGAATCCTCAACTCTCCTCTGACAATTCCGGTTTTCTTTTTTCATTATACCTCACTTGATACCTCAGGAAGGTGTTGCTGGCCCACACCTACCTCCGGACCAACCTTCCCAATTGCCCAATAACTTTGTGGCTTACCACTGCTCCACACACCATCTCTTTTTCTGTCATAGTAATATCTCTGCCCCTCTACCCCCAGTCAACCCATTATAAATCTTCATCCCCACCCCCGTTCCCCACGCTTCCAGACTGGTCACACACAGACTCTCCACATCCAAACTTTGACACCCCGTCTTTAGAAGACAATACAATCTTCAACCTATAGTCCACCTAGAAAGTTTATAACTATTAAATTGCATTCATCCTACTAAATAGGAGTAACCACTAACCACAAATGCCTCATCAAAGCTTGACACACAAACCTCTCTCGTTGAAATTAGTATCCATAAATGTCAAAGGCCTAAACATTCCGGAAAAGAGATCACTTCTACTAAGAGACTGTCATAGACTAAAAGCCGACATCATTTTCATCCAAGAAACCCACTTCCATGCAGAGAAAATTCCCAAGCTCTCCGACAAAAAATTCACGACAGCCTATCATGCCGCCAACATTGAATCCAAAACAAAGGGAGTTTCTATACTGGTCTCCAAACACATCAACCTCAAAATTTCAGACTCCCTCAAAGATAAATCAGGAAGATACATATTTCTCAAAGGCACCTTAAACGAAAGGCCCATCACACTCGCCAAAGTATATGCCCCAAATAGAAAACAAGTATCCTTTTTTCGACAAACCATCGATCTCTTATCCACATTCCATTCAGGAATACTTATACTTGGGGGAGACTTCAATGTCCCACTTAACCCCACCCTAGATACATCTACAGAAACCTCCGCCATAATCTATAGAGCTCTCAGACAAATTAAACTACAACTACAGACCCTAACGCTACATGACAGTTGGAGAACACTAAACCCACAAGGAAGAGATTATACATTCTTTTCCCCTATACACCAGAAATACACAAGAATAGACTACTTTTTCATATCGCAAACTGATCTTCCCCTTCTATACGATGCCTCGATAGAATCCATGACAATATCAGATCACCACCCTATTTCTCTATGCCTGCGCTTCCCCGAGCACACCACCAGATCTAAAACCTGGAGACTTAATTCAGCCCTACTTAACGACCCCATTGAAACCAATACCATCTCTACGAGAATACTGTGCATTAAATACTAGCCCAGATACCCCCAATCTCACAGTATGGGAAGCTCATAAATGTGTCATCAGGGGGGAATTCCTAAAAATCGCCTCTAAAATGAAAAAATCCCATCAAGCAAAAATTACTTCACTTCTGTCCAAGATTAACTCACTGGAATCAGCACATAAAAAAAATCAAGCCCAATCTACTTTACAGGAACTCACCACCACAAGAAAACTACTCCTCGATGAACTCAACCTAAAAGTCAAAAGACAATATATCCTTAGACACAGAGTATACTACGAACAAGGCAATAAGAGTGGCAGACTTCTTGCCAAAGCAGTCCAGAGTAAGAAGTCTTCCGACACAATACACCAGATAAGTGACAAACAAGGAACATTACATACCTCTAATGAACAAATTGCCCATCCATTCGAGGAATATTACCAGACACTATATAATATACCCTCCAATCCCAAATGCCCCTCTAACTCAGAACACAGAAGCCGACTCATAAAAAACTTCCTCTCAGAGTATGGCTTCTCTCCAATATCAGTGGAACTTTCAAATAAGCTAAACACTCCCCTCTCCGAACTAGAATTTGAGACCGCCCTTAAAGATATGAAAACAGGTAAAGCCCCTGGACCGGACGGATTTCCCCTTCAATATTATAAATCATTCTCGGACGTTCTTAAACCCCATTTCCTCTCAGCTTTCCGCTCATTTGACTCTGATATCCAAGCCCCCCCTAGTATGCTGGAAGCACATATAGCAGTCATCCCTAAAGATGATAAAGATCCATCCTTAGTATCAAACTACCGACCCATCTCCCTCATAAATGTCAATGTAAAGATCTATGCAAAAATATTGGCCAATCGATTAATACCCCTCCTTAATCTCACTAGATCAAGTGGGCTTTATACCCGGTAGAGAAGGAAGAGGCAATACAATAAAAGTTCTTAATATACATCATTGGCTTAACCAAAAAAAAAAAACAAGGCTTCTTTCTCTACTTAGATGCTGAAAAGGCGTTCGACAGAGTGGCCTGGGACTATATTCAAGCAGTACTACAAAACATTGGACTTCCCCAAATAATGCTATCATATATAAAAGCACTGTACTCCTCCCCTTGTTCGTGTAAATGGCCACCTGTCGAACGACTTTAAACTACAAAATGGTACTAGACAAGGCTGCCCGTTATCCCCACTCCTCTTTGTCTTAACCCTAGAACCTCTTTTAATTAAAATCCGACTTAACCCAGACATTAAAGGAATATCCATTGCAGATCGCACCCACAAACTAGCAGCCTTTGCAGACGATCTCTTGCTCTTCTTGTTAGAACCCCTCATTTCCCTCCCCAACCTACTAAAAGAGCTGGAACAATTCTAATTAATATACAACCTTAAGATTAATTACTCAAAATCATTTGCCCTTAACATAACCCTGCCCCATGAAACCGTCCAACAATGCCAAAACAACTTCTCATTTAAATGGGCCAAAGACTCTATTACGTACTTAGGCATCAAGCTACCCCACTCACTATCAAATCTCTTCCAATACAACTTTGCACCTATCTTAAAAGAAACAAAGGAAGATCTAAAAAGGTGGAACGTCCTTAATGTCTCCTGGTTTGGGAGGGTATCTCTAATTAAAATGACTATCCTTCCACGCTTTTTATACTTACTTCAGACCATCCCCATCAAAATCCCTAACTCCTTCTTCCATTCTTCTCGACAAGCCTGCTCCTCCTTTATCTGGTGCAACAATCAACCCAGAATTAAATTCGACAAACTAACCTTACCTAAAAGCAAAGGTGGGTTAGCTCTCCCGGACCTCGGTCGTTATTACTGGGCAACACACCTCACAAGAATTGTAGAATGGAACATTCACAAACACGTTAAAGACTGGGTGACACTGGAGCACTCCATTTCCTTACAAAATCTGAATACCTTACCCTGGCTACAACCACAACATATCAATTCCCAAAATAGACAGCACCCACTTATAAGCCCTACTATATCTTTCTTCCATAATGCGCTTAAAAAAATCGAATCCAAATCCCTGGCTCAGCCCCTTAACCCCACTAAGAGAAAACCCTGACTTCCCCCAGGTATGAACAAATCCTTCTTGGCCAGTATTTGGCCGGAAAAATAAGTATTAGCAACACACTTCTTCTCTGGTATCTCCTTCATCACATTTGAGAACTTTAACGCCACTCTATCTCCTAAAAAATTCCCCCTTTGGACATATATGCAAATCAGGAATTTCCTCAACAAGCCCTCCAACGCCAAACAATGGACAAAAAAACTCTCTATCCTTGAAGACTTATGCACTAAAAATTCTCCACAAAGACACTTAATATCAATCCTTTACTCCTCCACTTTCACAGATGAGATAGCGCTCTCAGAACATGTTTGCTCATCATGGGAACAAGATTTAAACCTATCACTATCATGCGAAGATAGGAAACTTATATGCTTCTACGCTCACAAAGGTTCCCTCAATGTAGCAACACAGGAATGCAGCTACAAGATCATTTCAAGATGGTACAGAACTCCAGAACTGCTGAACAAATTTTCTGCCTCAAACCTCAACAGATGTTGGCGATGTGATGCTGAGGGAGGCTCCTTCATCCACATTATGTGGTCGTGTCCTCAGATCCATATTTTCTGGCAAATGGTCCACAACACCATTACAAATGTCACTAAAGAGTCTGTGGAATTTTCTCCTGCACTATATTTACTCCACTATACATCTATACCTAAAAAAAACACTTAAAATCATTAACAATGTTTATGATTAATGCAGCCAAACACTGCATTCCACACCACTGGCGCTCTACCAATATTCCAACGAGAGAGGAATGGTTCAGGAGACTGAACTACATTGAAAAAATAGAAGAACCCATTAGCATTTCCAAATAAACCCTTTCTAAATTTTCAAAGACATGGCATAACTGGCAACAATTCAAAAGGTTAAATGACCACCTAATGGACATTACCTAATCCTCTAACCCTATTGAGTGTTCTACCCCTAAGACCAACTACAGTCTGGATGCGTGTGGGAATGGGGGGAGATGCGGCTGGTCCACATCTCTCTTCTTCAAAATCCTGCACATTCTTCCCCTCCCATCTACTTTACTCCCATTATCTCTCCTTTTTACATTCCAACCCGACCCAAATACCTACCCAGCTACTCTTCCTGCCCCTCCTCGTATACTCTCCAGGTGCGATGAGAGGAGGTCGTACTAAAAACAAATCTAGAGAATTTCAAAACTCTCCATTCAACTAAACCCCCATGACACCCTTACTCCCACCTTCACAATAATCCCCTTTTTTTTTTTATCTTATCTAATAGGTATATGACACCCATATGGGTGCTAAATCAAATTAGGAACCCAGCTATGCACACTTTCCCCTACTTTTTCTAAGCCACAAAATTCACACTCCCTAATCAGGAGTCCTCTCCTACAGAATTTAGTAAACTTTATGCTTACATACAAGAAATGTATTCTCACTGCTTGTCATCTTCCCGAAGGATGCTCATCTTATTGTATCTACTGAACTTTATTGTACAACAAAACACCCTTATGTCTCTAAATGTTCCTAAATATTTGTATGTATCTTTTTACTCAATAAAACTTTATGAAACAAAAAAAAAAAATACATATGAGATTATAAGTACTGAAATACAACAGGGCTCCAACGTTTCGACTATCTGACTATCCAAAGTCTTCTTCAGGGAGTTATTTCAGTTGTATAGTACATTAACTCACTATAAAGATAAATATCAATAAAAAAATAGAAATAGAGACAATCACATAATATTAATAAATAAACAGTTATATATTGCACAAAAAAGTGCAACTTACAATGTATGTTGAAACTAGCCAGTGCACACAGTAACCATTTCATCGCCAGGGGGGCTAGGGATAGTGGGAGCCACTCATAAGAGGGTTTAAGAGATTTGAAGTGCAATAAATAGTATATGTATAAATTATAAACATGGGGTGGATAGAAAACCACTCCAAAAGGGGCCGGGGAGAAATCTCCACCTAGATAACCATCTAAATGGAAGAAAATAAAGAAAATAAATGCAGGCAGTCTCCGGGTTACAAACAAGATAGGGACTGTAGGTTTGTTCTTAAGTTGAATTTGTTTGTAAGTCAGAACATGTACATTTTTTTAAGTGTAGCTTCAGCCAAGAAAACTATTTTTAAGCTTTTTGGATAGCATAGGAAAGGGTTAACACCCCTGTAATGTTTGTTTTGCTGTCTATGTTTCCTTGGTGATAAAGCTTCAATGGAGACCCCTTTTTTCCCATAATAACCCTTACAGGAGTGAATTTCCCTTCCTAGGGGTAGATTTCCTGTCACTTCCTGTTGTCTCCCTCCGTTTGTAAGTAGGAGTTGTTTGTAAGGCGGATGTTTGTAACTAGGAGACCGCCTGTAAGGCTAACATGCTTACTCCTAACAGCGGAGTAGATGCAATGCAGCCCAAGGTGAAATCACAGCTCCCCCAAACAGTAAGAGTAAGAGTGGGGGACAGGGAGAGGGAGAAACAGGGGGGTAGAGATGAATATGTCACCCCAACAAACCACCAAAAACATTATCCGGTGGTTTAACTGTATGGATCAGGTGGGCCACACTGCTGAAATAGTCTTCCAGCCTTTAAATCTGGTGATACAGACAATGCCCCTGCAAAAAAGTAGATTGCAAAAGAAAAACTAAGAAAGTAGAAGAGAATTCACTCCACATATAAGACCCCCTCAAACAAAATACCCACACGGTGAATGTCAAAGCAAAGAAAAGTTACCTTTCTACTCCCTATCAGGACAATGTAACCCCACAATGATGGTGAAATGGGGCTGTCAGATAGCGAGCTGTGCGGCCATCCATTGGTCAGCTGGAGTCAAGTGTGCATGGCCATCAGTTTAAATGCTGAAAACCATGCTGGGGATGGTTTCCCACCCCACCACCATTGGCAGAATGGCACTGGAAAGGCAGGCGGTTGTCACCATCCACATGAAATACTGATAAATTCAGCCTCCTGGCTTACACATACCGCAGTGCTTCTCAGGCCTTCCACTTCAGGCTCTTGTCTGTCTCCTGCAGGCCATTCCCTTGTCAGCACTGTCTATCCGCACAACAGCTCCTTGTTGCTCTGACCCTCAGGCTTGGCTTCTCCCGGTGCACACCTGCACTCACTGGCTACTCCCTTGCAGGCTGGACCCCTTTTGGAAGGGTGGATCTCAGAATCATGGTCCTGACTCGCCTATCAGGTCCACACACATCTGGACAATTAGTGTGTTGGCTATCCCTAAATCCTGGTCCCAGGATTGGAGATTTCACCCTCCCAAATCACTCAGGAATCTCCAAACTCCAGGCTCCCAACTGGATCTACAAAGCTTGGAAGAAATTAGCCAAAGGAGATTCTTCCCTGTCAAATAGTCCTGGAGCCTGTCAACCTGCCTGGTTGACAATCCTGGGGACCCAACACCGTGAAAGGGAACCACTCTGTCACAAACAATATAACCGGATTTTTAACAGAAAAACAAAATAAATTAACTAAAAAGAAAGAAAACAGGGAGAAAAGGGAAAAAAATAGACAGTGTCTATTTTTCTTTTTCTAACGTTAGGCATCGATCGGAAGTAACGCTTACTGCGGCGTGTGGTGGAGGAGGGTGGCTATGGCGTGGAAAGTACGCCGTTCATGGCCGTTAGTGGGTTTATCACCCACGGCCAGAAGTTGCCGCTCCAGTCTTATTGGCTGACAGAGTGGCCTGGTCGGTGTGAAAATAGAGCATTTAAACTGATGGCTCTGCACACTTGACTCCAGCTGACCACCAGATGACCACACAGCTCGCTATCTGACAGCCCCATTTCACCATCGTTGTGGGGCTACATTGTCCTGATAGGGAGTAGAAAGGTAATTTTTCTTTGCTTTGACATTCACCATGTGATTTAAATGCTGGAAGACTCTTTCAGCAGTGTGGCTTTCTCCCTACCTGATCCATACAATTAAACCCCCAGATAATGTTTTTGGTGGTTTGCTGGGGGTGACATTTTCATATCTTCCCCCCTGTTTCCCCTTCTCCCTGGCCGCCACTCTTACTGTGTGGGGGAGCTGGGATTTCACCTTGGACTGCGTAGCATCTACTCATCTGTAAGGAGTAAGTATGTTAGCCTTATTTATTTTCTTTTTTTCTTCCATTTAGGAGTGGTTTTCTATCTACCCCATGTTTATAATTTATGCATATACTTTTTATTGCACTTCAGATCGCTTTAACCCTCTTCTGAGTGGCTCCCACTATCCCTGAGCCGATGAGGAGAGAGGGGGGGTGGGGCTGAGCCACGGCTCCATGTCTAAATGGACAGGAGGGAGGGGCCAGGAGCACCGGAGAGGGACCCGAGAAGAGGAGGAGCTGGGATGCTCTGTGCAAAACCACTGCACAGAGCAGGTAAGTATAACATGTTTTTTATTTTTTTTTTAAAAAAAGACTTTAATATCACTTTAAGTGATAGTAAGCGAAATCCACATAAATTAGCTTACCATAATGTGTATATCAATGGTAGACATGTAAGGCTTTAGATCAGGAGAGAAAGCCAAAATACGTATTTTTACTTCTTGCCCCGGCTTATAAAAGTTGCTGTTTGTTTCAATAAAAACAGAATAGCTTTTGGATTTAAAATCTAATTTAGACGTATTGAAAAATATTTGTTTATCCTCAGAAAATCCTCTGACATGAAGTTCATATGTCCCATAAAGACTATTTAGTGGAAGCTGGGGGAAAAAAAAAAAAAAAAAACGGGTCAAAAGTGAAAAGCAAAGGGGAAAACACAATTCAAAATGCATTAAAAAATTAGTATGCAATTATTACTCACAAATAAGTACTATTATTGATATTGTATTTGTTTAGATTCAAGAGTCATCTACATATATTCATCAGCAGTGCATCTACTCAAAAATAAATTGCTTTAGCACAACAGATATTTTTATTCAGCTAAAATAGTAATTTATATTGGGCTCCATTCACAAAGCAAGATCTTACTTTGCATTCACTAATAAACACTACTAAAATACTGAATGCGTTATTTTATGAAGCTCTGCAATATTTTACCGCACTTTACCGCTGGGGGTAGTCGCATCCTTAACAAGAACTGGAAACAGCTGGCTGTTAAAGAGTAGGGTGGCTGCCACGTCCTTAACCGATGAGTCGTCAGCTGTTAGTGGGGTTGCCCGCTGACAGCTGAATGTAAGAAAAAATGCCGGCAATGAAAAGTTAAGAAAAAAACGGTGTGGCCCCCACCCCAATCCACACCAGGCCCTTCAGGAACTGGGAACGAGTGCTACCCCCCCTTCCTGAATTATACCAGGCCAAATGCCTTTAACATGGGGGAGTGCTTTAGGGCAAAGGGGCTTAAATATTGCATGCAGGGACCACTACTTATTTACTGCATGCACTTTTTATTTTTGTGAATTTGCTTTAACTTTTATGCTGTATTTACCGAGCATTTTTGCTTTATGCAGCAAATACTTCATAAAGCAATAGTGAATTGACATTTTCAGGATTGCATGCAGTATTTGGGGAAACACCTAAATACTGCATGCAATCTGCTTTTGTGAATGGAGCCCATTGTTACTTCTTTAGCTATTTTGTTTGTTTTTTAATAGTTATGTTCTTACTTTTGGAAGAACCAATGTTCCAATGACTCCTGTTAAAAATGAATGGAAGAAAAGAAAGTGAACACAATACATTAATGCTACATTATTACATATAAACATTTCAGTTACATATTTTGAAATCACATTTTAAGCTAAAGAATATTTACAATAGGTCCAAAATAAGAACTTAAAAAGGCCTGCTGCTATCCAACCATTCCCCTAGTCGTGTCCACATTTTAGTCAGGCCCACATTTTGCAGCAGCAATCCATGGACTCCAGAAAATAACTTTCCTCCTGGTGCCCTGTAGATCAAATATAATCCTAGTATTATAGTTATGTTACCTCTGCAGGGAGCTGTGCCCTGATGTCTGTTATATAAAAAACTGAATACTTGTCTTATCGCACATGATAGCATAGCATAGTACATAAAATGTGTATAATCCACCCCTATATACTTTATTTATATATATATTGTTCAATGTGAGTCAAGAATAAAACAGGCTGTTTTTTCAGCAAATGTGACATAAAACAAATTGGCGCCCAGCTGCAAAATAAATGTGTGAAACACCTTACACCAAGCAAAACTGAGCCTTACTAAGACCATGCGAGTCTCTTGTTCCCTGTAATGTTACATTTTTGGGAACAATGGTATCCTAAAACTAGGCTCCTATCTCACAACCCAGAATTAGTGCAGCAGTGTCAGCTTTACAGCCCAGCATGCCTCACTCTGAATACACATACACTTCCCTCACAGCTTGATCTAGCTTAGCTGATCAGTGAACCAGTTGGGGGAAAACCAAAACATGGTCCATGGGTTTGGGAATCCATTCCACCCGCATCTCTACAGGGTTACCATGTAAACCAGTGCCAGCGCATATTTTCTAATATATTGAATATATTTGAAGAACAGTGATATCATATCAGTGATATAATATCACTGTTCTGAAAACATCTGCAAACTGTGTGTGAAGAGCGAAACCATATGCCTGATCTTCTCTATGCTGTAGTTTCACACACAGATTCCAGATGTTTGAAGAACAGGTGTATGGTTCCTCCCCAGTTTTAGGTAAAGTGTTCTAAACTATTTTCAGATGTGTGCAGAACAGATGTAATGTGTGAATAACAGATGTGCAATGATTGACGGTTTCATTTAAAGTGACACACAGACTTTAAAAAGAAGTGTGAATAACAGATGTGCAATGATTGACGGTTTCATTTAAAGTGACACACAGACTTTAAATAAATAATTGTGCAGAAGAGATGTGCACTGATTCCAGGTTTCATTTAAAGTGACACACACATTTTGCAGAACAGTGATATGGGTACTCCCGGCTTATTTATACTTTTTTGACTAATAAATAAATTTCAGACACACAGTGAAATTTACTTTGGCAGTTAGTAACGTGTAGACAATAAGTGTGAAGAAAAATTTCAGACACACAGTGAAATTTACTTTGGCAGTTAGTAACGTGTAGACAATAAGTGTGTAATGTAGACAAGACGTGTGTAGACTTTTATCAAATCTTGTGAAATGGATTTTGACCCCTCCTTGGTATGTGGACAAGAAGTTTGTAGACCTTAGACACACACTTTGATGTCGTATCTCTTCTAGTCCGTATACCAAAGCGAGAAGTGTGTG
>BLSH010385588.1:98296-113779 GCA_018402905.1 Glandirana rugosa | reverse complement strand
CCAGCATCCTGCTCTGCTGTCCAGCCAGTCTGTTCCAGCATCCTGCTCTGCTGTCCAGCCAGTCTGTTCCAGCATCCTGCTCTGCTGTCCAGCCAGTCTGTTCCAGCATCCTGCTCTGCTGTCCAGCCAGTCTGTTCCAGCACCCTGCTCTGCTGTCCAGCCAGTTTGTTCCAGCATCCTGCTCTGCTGTCCAGCCGGTTGACCAGTTTCCTGCTGCACTTTTCCCGTGACTGACTAGGCACTCCTACCCCGCCATGCTCTCGTGGTTGCTGTATCACTTCCAACAGCCCGCAAGCTGGAGTTGTAGGAGAGGTCTCCCTCTGCCGTTTGGCTCACCTCCCAGGTACATTACAGGTACAATGGCTGTACATTAACACTGGGATGTGCTGTGTTAGTTGGTCTGGAGGACCAAGGGAAAAAGCCTGAGCAGTGGTGCTAGAGAAAGCCAGGAGACAGAATATTATGTAAATTCATATTGATGGTGGAAAACCCTGCAAGGGAAGCTGTTTGTTTGGTTGGACTTTTTTTCTGCTTTATTAACAGTGGGGCAGCAAGCCCTAAAGCAGCGTATCTGGCATGGACTGCTCACTGGTGAGCGCTACGCTTGAGCTAAAAACCCCCAGAATCAAAGTTGCCGGAGAAGGAGGATGAAGTCACCTGTACCCCTCTATCTCACACCTCTGAGACCTTTCCCCATTTACTATCAATCCTTATTTACTCTCGTAATCTGAATTTTTTTTTTCTTATCCTCCCTTACCCCTTCCTTACTCTACGACCCCATTCAAAATTATTTACCTCGTATTAGCTCCAAATTATCCACACCTTACTTAGCATTTGCCCATTACCACAACACAGTATCGATATGCAAACACACGGGGCCCCCCAGATAACTCTTCCCCCATACTGGTTGTTAGGGGTCTGTTGACCGCAACCGCTAGGGTGGCTACCATTCTCAGCACAATAGGCCGACCAAATTAGGTATAGACACCAGAGTAGGGAAAGCATGTTCCGTACTCTCTCTCTACAAGCTATTACCTTAAAACACGGTCTAACACCCTATTCTGCGCTACACGTTTGCCTATCATTTGGGTATTGTTATAAAAACATATTTTGTATTCTTTGATTGCCTAATTGAGCTCCTTCCTATGAGCTTTGATGTACCACACTGTGCACTGTATTGACGGTTACCGCTATTGTATGTAACATAAGTACCATACATACCTTAACAATAAAGCTGGTTTGAAATTTAAAAAAAAACCCTGAATATCACTATATATAAATATAAGTATAAAGCCGTAATTTAAACAGGAAATCAAAAGTATCTATGGAAGCAACTTATATCTGTCCCTCTGGTTTAAGAGAATCAAGTTCATAAATTCATTAAAATAACTCTATAAATACTACTTTTTTTTTCCATTTTGGATAGCGCAAGGGAGGGTTATAACCCCTGCCAGATTTTTTTCCCCCATCTGTGTCCCATTGGGAAGATTTAGCTAAATAGGAAGTGAGAGGAAATCCCTGCAAATTGTGAATTTCTTGGGGACCCCCATTTGAAAATTTCCCCTCCATTACTTTTCTGGGGATAACCCAAAATTTGTGATTTTTGTTTACATTCACTTCCAATGATAATGGTAAACAAGACAAATAGAGAGGGTGAATCTCCTTAACGGGGGCACAAACAGCATTATAAATTCACAGGGGTTCTAATCAATGCCTCCACTGGCTTCCATTCACTCAACAATTAAATTCAAAATACTAACAACTACTTTCAAAGCCATTCACAACTCTGCTCCCAGCTACATCACTAGTCTCAAAATACCAACGTAATCATTCTCTTCCTTCTACTCAAGACCACCTGCTCTCTAGCTCCCTCATCACCTCCTCCCATGCTCATCTCCAGGACTTTTCCAGAGCCTCTCCAATCCAATGGAACTCCTTACCCCAATCTGTCAGATTATCTCCAACTCTGTTAGCTTTTAGATGATCCCTGAAAACCCTTCTCTTCAGAGAAGCTTATCCTACCCACACCTAACAACTGTATTTTCATTTTCTCCATCTGATCATTCCCCAAAATTATTACCTTTTGTTCCAATTGACCCTCCCTTCTAGATAGTATGCTCTAACTAGCAGGGCCCTCTGATCCCTCCTCTATTGATTTGTATTGTAACTGTACTGTCTGCCCTGTAGAAAAAAGTGCTGCGCGAACTGTTGGCGCTATATAAATCCTGTATAATGATGGGCGTGGCTACTGAGCTCCAAAATGGCCGCTTAGCCTCGTAGGTCCTCCAAGCAGCCGGGATATACAGCGCTCATCGGAGCTCTGCCAAACAAGCAACCACCATCTTTAGCCCAGAGAGACCCCTACACCCACCAGAGATGGGGAAGAGGACAAAAAGCTGCCTCAGCCCAAAAAGCTGACAGGCTTCTTCACCACACAGACGAGGCTTCCACAGCAAAATGGCACTGAAGCACAAGGCCCCGCGGCTGAACGAGCAGGCTTTCGAAAACACACCAGGCTCGCAAAATCTCCAGCTGGCCATGTCTAAACTACTGTCCCCAGTACTTCTTCCTCTGCAGTCTCCACACCTACGACGAGGAGCCCAGCCAAATCCAGAGGATGGCCTCCCCTGGAGAGACTCAGGGAGAACAAGGCATGGAGGTGAGTGATGCTAGGCCTCAAACGCGGCCTAACCCTGCACCAGATCCATTTGCAGGATTCCCCACATCGGGACAACCGGTCTCAGACATTGTCTTAAAGCACATGTTGATGTCCCTTAGAAAATCCCTGCAAAATGATTTAATCCACACAGTGCAAAAATGCCACAAGAACTGGGAGGCAGATTAGACTATGTGGAAAAGAGCATGGGAGAATACTCCACCTCATATAACACACTAGTTGATGCCCATAACACCCAAAAAGAGGGCATCTTGTGGATAAAAGATAAATTAGCCAACCTGGAGGATAGATCCAGGAGGAATAACCTAAAATTAAGGGGGATTCCCGAAAAATTACAGCCTGCTCAATTGCACCAATATGCCCAGGATCTATTCTCCACCATGGTACCCTCACTATCATCCCTTGAAATCACAGTAGACAGAATACACAGGGTACCCAAACCCTCATTCCTACCAGATAAAGTGCCAACAGATGTTGTTCTGAGAGTTACTTTTTACTGCGCTTATCTTGGTGGCGTTCCACAATCTGGACAACCACGAAGTCCAATATGCCTCAATTCTAATTCTCCCAGACCTGTCCAGACACACACTCCAGTGTAGACGTAGCCTAGCTACAATCACTAAGGCCCTACACAACCATCAGATTCCACATAAATGGAAATACCCAGTATTGCTGCCAGTTTCCTATAACAGATCCAATACCACAATAGCCTCTCTAGAAGAAGGCCTGCTGGCCCTACGACAGTGGGGCATCATATCAGAACCCACTCAGGAACTCAACCCAACTACGATACCACAGCCCACAAATCAGGAATTAATTTAAAACAGTATCGCGCTAAAGGTCAAAATGTAACAAATGAATAAATCAGCAATCGTGTTCCTCGTGATATTCCCTGGACAATGCTATAAATAAAAATAAACAGTCACGCTAAACTGAAAAGTGAAAAAATAAATTGCTAAACAAACAAAAACATCTCAAACCAGATAATGAAAATTGTCCATAAAACAACTAATAAATCCCACGTGACGCTGTGTGAAAAGTGCCTAAACCATATATGTTGTGGGTACTCAAAGTAAAAGTTCAAAGGTATAAAGTGAAAAAAAATCGTAGCAAAAGTCCCAGCCAGAAATGAATGTGGTCTTCCTTAGATGGACATCCAATCATCTGTCTTTAAACCTTCACCACCACCAAGGGGCATGCACACCATGTGGAGTTATAGGATAAATACTTTTACCAGAGCGATATGACTCACTATTTCTAGTAAGTCATACAGGCAGACAGCCATAACCCGCTGCGGGGTATAGTGGAGGCTCGCTCGCTCCCTTAGGGCTCTATTTCAAGGCAGAATCCAACTGAGTGATAGGTAGATGATCGTCCTCCCCACCGGCACATAACATGAGAAAGAAGTGCCAGATAGTGTAATTCCGTAAAAAACAGGTTTATTATAAAATATAAATGGATACTCACAAGGGTACATAAAAATTCACAACGGTCGTAACATAGCCGGCATCTCTACAAACAACGCTAGAACTTCGCCCGTCCGTTCGGGTGTAGGCGTGGTGATGTCACCGCGTAGCTGTCACCAAGTACCTGTCACCAGCCCATCTGCATACCGGAGTACCGGTCACCAGCCCATCACAGTACCCGAGTACCTGTCACCAACCCATTAGAGTACCCGAGTACCTGTCACCAGCCCATCTGAGTACCCAAGTACCTGTCACTAGCCCACCTGAGTACCTGTCACCAACCCATCAGAGTACCCGAGTACCTGTCACCAGCCCATCAGAGTACCCGAGTACCTGTCACCAGCCCACCAAAGTACCCGCATACCTGTAACCTGCCCATTAGAATACCCAAGTACCTGTCACCAACCCATCAGAGTACCCGAGTACCTGTCACCAGCCCATCAGAGTACCCGAGCACCTGTCACCAGACCATCAGCGTACCCGAGTACTTGTCACCTGCCCATCAGAGTATCCAAGTACCTTTCACCAGCCCACCAAAGTACCTGAGTACCTGACACCTGCCCATTAGAGTACCCGAGTACCTGTCACCAGCCTATCATCGTACCCAAATACCTGTCACCTGCCCATCTGAGTACCCGAGTACCTGTCACCTGCCCATCAGAGTAACAGAGTACCTATCTGCAACCCATCAGAGTACCCGAGTACCTTTTGCCAGTCCATCAGATAACCAGAGTACCTGTCTCTGGCCCATCAGAGTACCTGGGTACCTATCTGCAGCCCATCAGAATACCTGAGTACCTATCTGCAGCCCATCAGAGTACCCGAGTACCTATCTGCATCCCATGCCTCATGCAATATACCTCAGGTGTTTGCGTACCAAAATGGGGTCATTTTGGGGATAATTCCACTGTCCTGGTGCTCCAGGGCCTTCAAAAGTGTGATAGGTATGAAAGAAATTGTATGTGTAATTTAAGCTCCTAGAATGCCTGATGGTGCTGCCTGCATGTTCGGCCTCTGTATGTGGCCAGGGTGTGAAAAAGTCTCACACATGTGGTATCGCCATACTCGGGACGAGCAGCGGAATATATTTTGGGGGTTAATTTTTGCTATGTACATGCTGTGTGTTAAAAATATCTTATAAATTGACCATTTTGTGTAAAAATAATAGCATTTTCATGTTCTTTCCACGTTTTTCGAAGACTTGTGGAAAGAAATGAACCATTCAAAAGACTAATAAAGCATCATAGAATATACGTTGAGGTGTTTGCTTTCAAAAATGGGGTCATTTTGTGGGTAATTCCATTGTCCTGGTGCCTTCAAAAGTATAATAGGTCGCTAGGAAATTAGATGTGAAATTTCTACTCCTAGAATGCCTGACGCTGCTGCCTGCATGTTGGACCCCTCTATGTTGCCACGGTGTGAAAAAGTCTTTTTTCACACCGTTTTTTTTTTTTTTTGTTATATACATGCTAGGTGTTCAAAATATCATATAAACTGACCACTTTGTGAAAAAAATAAGTTTTCATTTTCTTTCCACGTTTTCCGAAGACTTGTGGAAAAAAATGAACCGTACGAAAGACTCATATTGCCTCATAGAATATACATTGGGATGTTTGCTTTCCAAAATGGGGTAATTTTGTGGGTAATTCTATTGTCCTGGTGCTGCAGGGCCTTCAAAAGTGTAATAGGTGGTTAGGAAATTTTATGTGTAATTTATGCTTCTAGAACGCCTGACGGTGCCCCCTGCATGTTGGACCTCTCTATGTGGCCAAGCTGTGTAAAGGTCTCACACATGTGATATCACCATACTTGGGATGAGTAGCAGAATATATTTTGGAGGTAATTTTTGCTATGTACATGCTATGTGTTAGAAATATCTTATAAATTGACCACTTTGTAAAAATAAAAGCGGTTTAATTTTCTTTCCATGTTTTTTGAAGACTTGTAGAAAAAATAACCATCCAAAAGACTCATAATGCCTCATAGATTATACCTTGGGGTGCTTGCTTTCCAAAATGGGGTCATTTTGTTGGTAATTTTATTATCCTAGTGCTCCAGGGCCTTCAAAAATGTGATAGGTCGTTAGGAAATTAGATGTGAAATTTCTGCTCCTAGAATGCATAATGGTGCTCCCTGCATGTTGGACCTCTTTATGTGGCCAGGCTGTGTAAAAGTATCACACATGTGGTATCACCATACTTGGGATGAGTAGCAGAATATATTTTGGAGGTAATTTTTGCTATGTACATGCTATGTGTTAGAAATATCTTATAATTTGGCCACTTTGTAAAAATAAAATCGTTTTAATTTTCTTTCCATGTTTTTTGAAGACTTGAGGAAAAAATTAACCATTCAAAAGACTCATAATGCCTCATAGATTATACCTTGGGGTGCTTGCTTTCCACAATGGGGTCATTTTGTGGGTAATTCCATTGTCCTAGTGCTCCAGGGCCTTCAAAAGTGTGATAGGTCGTTAGGAAATTAGATGTGAAATTTCTGCTCCTAGAATGCATGACGGTGCTCCCTGCATGTTGGACCTCTCTATGTGGCCAGGCTGTGAAAAAGTCTCACACATGTGGTATCGCCATACTCGGGGCAAGTAGCAAAATGTATTTTGGGGTGTATTTGGAAGTATGCATATGCTGTGTGTGAGAAATAACTTGTTGTCATGACAATTTTGTGCAAAAAAATAATAATAATAATTTCTTCATTTTCCCAAGAATTGTGGGAAAAAAGTACAACTTCAAAAAACTTGCCATGCCTCATACTAAATACCTTGGAATGTCTACTTTTCAAAAATGGATCATTTGAGGGGTATTTGTACTTTCCTGACATTTCAGGGCCTCAAGAATTGAGATAGGCCGTCAGTGCATCAGGTGTGATCAATTTTCAATGATTGTCACCATAGCTTGTAGACTCTATAACTTTCACACAGACCAAATAATATACACTTATTTGGGTTATTTTACCAAAGATAGGTAGCAGTATAGGTTTTGGACCAAATTTATGAACAAAAATTACTTATTTGCAAAATTTTATCATAGAAACCAAAAAAAAAGTGTTTATTTTTCAAAATTTTCACACTTTTTTCACTTATGTCGCAAAAAATAAAAAACACAGAGGTTATTAAACACCACCAAAAGAAAGCTCTATTTTTGTGAAAAAAATGCTAAAAATGTTGTTTGGGTGCAGTGTAGCATGAGAGAGTAATTGAGATTCAAAGTGTGAGAGCGCTGAAAGCTGAACATTGGTCTGGGCAGGAAGGGGGTATAAATGTCCTGTATTGAAGTGGTTAAAACTGAAAGCTTTTTGAATGTACTTTATTAACCAGCAATATTGCCATGTAAATACCATGCCTTTTTAAAAGCGATCCCTAAACTGGAAGGCTGAAGGAGATCATTCAGTAACATCTCTGTATTTATCCACCAGTGATCTTAAAACTGGCAATCATACATGTCTAATATTATATTTGGTGGCCTGATAGACTAAGCCATAGCTGCCATATTTCATCTGGAATCTGCATTACATTACAATGCAAAAACCATATGTAGCCACTGAATATTTATTATAATTCTTAGATACTTAAAGGCAAAACATGTATTGATTTTCTTTATATTTGTGTAAAGCATTTCACAGAGATCTACTGTACTAATTACCAGGATCGACCAAAGAATCCCCTGGTAGGTTTGCAGGTTGAAAACTAGAAATGGGAAAATATTTTTTTCATAGTCAAAATGATTATGCAAATGGTGGTGTCCTGCTGTAAGGGGTTTAGGCCCAATTCACACTTGGTGGGAATGCTCGTTCCCGTTTTTGTGCGTTTTTTTTTCCCACTCGTCATACACAGACCAGCCTGTTTGCTCAAGAAATGCCTTAGGCCACATTCACCTTTGGCATTTCCTGAACACAAGACAGAACACACAGAAAATGCACATTTAGCTGCACATTTCGGAAACACATGAAAAATGCTCTGTGAATGCGCGAAGAATAAACGCATTTCACACCTGAAAAGGTCCTGGAGCTTTTTCGGCTTGTCTGTTGTGCATAGGGCAGCCCATTCAAGTAGGAACATGCAAAAAAAAAAAAAATGAGCAGGAACTTGCGTTTCCTGCTACACAAAGTGTGAATGGGGCTTTAGAGGGGACTAAGCTGTATAATACAAGAACAGGATCGATATGTTTATAATTTTGCTATGAGTCTCCCTTTTGTGGGTCAGTTGAGTGAGTGTAGCTGAAATTGTTTGAAATATACACCAGTATAGCGAGAGGTAAATGGCACTATAAATAAACTAGGGACAGGTGCAATTCGCTAGATTACCCCATCAACACAGACAGTGTTGATGTGGGAATCTCTGCTGCCGGACCATTGTCTTCTCCTTGCGGCGGGACGGGGCGTGGGAAGCTGTCCCTGCCGGAAGAAGACAGTGGTTATCGCTAGCAGCTATAGCAGCGATAATCACAAGAGATCAATCTATCAATCAACTTCATGCATTCCATTAATGGTTTGAACTGTGTATGGCCGGCCTTAGGCTTTCTATTGCCTGTGGAGTAAAACAGGTTGGGATCAGTGCTAGACTGAAACCTCTTTTCCACTTCTACATCTTGTATATTTGTATTACACTTCACTTACACTACTGCCATGATGGTCTTCTTAGGCTTGTGAAACACCCTTTTGCTTAACTGGGTGACATAATGTGCTGGACTTAGTTAGAAAAATGTTAATATAAGCCTATTCAGGGGTGGTTGGTGCTATACTGGAGATGGTGTATGGAAAAAAAGGTGCCCTGAAGGATTTCCCGTATGGTGGACTGTAAGAGTAGCTGATCATAGGTTGTTGAGCTATGGTGTATGGGTGAACCCAAGCTATAGACCAGGGGTGGCGAACACGTGGCTCTCGAGCCGCACGCGGCTCCCGGGCAAAATGAATGCGGCTCTTTGCCTCTTATCATATTTTGTATATACTGTGGCTCTTTGCCAAGTTTCATGCTTCTCTTATTTTCTCAAATTCATTTTCAGGGCGATCTCAGGCGGCTTGCATTGACTTCTATGATAGAAGTCTCCTCGCAAGCAGCCTTGAGATCGCTTTGAGCGCCGCTTCGCGCCGCTTCGCGCCACTTCGCGCCAATAATAAAACCAATAATATGGTTTTAATTATGTGTTTTTGTGTGAGTGTTTGTCTGTTTTGGCAGGTCACTGCGTGGTGTGGCTCTCTGACTCTCACAGTTTAAAATTTTGGCTCTTTGTGTCTAACTTGTTCGCCACCCCTGCTATAGACAGTCAGATTTCTTCTTTTGTGTCAGCGCTTTGACACATAGAACAGTAGACTTGGCACAGATACGCTTAGACTGCATTGTCAAAGCTGCTGTCATTGCAAGTTATGTGTATAGTAGCTACAGACCGTCATCCTGAAATAAAACAGAGAGTGCATCTATCACCGCTGTAATGTGTGTGCACTGTTGTTGGCACAAGCACTATAGCAGCACAATGTTTATAGGCGTGTTGTGAATGTTTCAGATGTTCTTTGGAGTTATTCAACATTGTCCTTGTCCAAGCTATTAAAGTAACATTTACTATTGTAGCGGTTATTTCACATCAGAGTTGCCGTGCCAAGCTGACCAGAGCTCACATTGTACAGAGATATAGCTTGTCAGCAGCTTTCAGAAGTAAGTTCACCCCTTCCTTCTTATTTCTCAGAAACATTCACAGAGAGACAACCCACTCTGCCCTTTCCCCTGACTATTCATTGTCAGAATGAGCTCAGCCAATCAAGGGAGAATTGGAAGACGAGAAATGAACTCAAGGACAGCAACTCTGAGAAAAGGACTCTGGGAAAAGAAGTCCTTAGCACAGGATGTTGCATTGAGGTCTTTATAATGAGAACTGCAGGATCCAGCAGCCCTTGTATCAGGTGAGAAGAGGAGCTTCCTGGGAGGAGACCGAGCCACTAAGAGGGAGGAAGGAGTTGGGACACGGGATAGAGTGCTGTAGCTTGAGGTCCGGGGAATCGTGTCTGCTGCAGCCAGGAAGTTGGCGGCGGACAATCGGATCTAAAGGGGAACCCCGAGGACCTCCTAGGCGCTCTGAACAGCATGTATGCTCCTGTGCATCAGTGTCGGTCAGGCACTCGTAAGGACCGGTACTACAGCACACTCCCCTGTGGCATTCTTGGACACAGGAGTTGGGGAGAGGGCTTTTGCCCAATACCCCTAAGCTAGAACTCTGTATTATCTTTGCTATTCTGTCCTTTTAAGCTACACGGAACTGTGATTCTTCTATACTCTACCTGGCAGTGAAAGCACTTGTTCAATATCCCCTAGGATTACAAGACTGATTGCTGTCAAACCCTTTGGATGTACTGTGCTCACTTCATTACAGTAGATCAACAAGTGCACCACTGTAAAGTAACTTCAGGGCCCTATCAGTGTTCAGGACATTAGCTGCATACAAGTGGATCCACACTGGGGGTTAATTCAGTGCACTGGGTCAGGTGTTAAGGTTAAGCCGACTTTCTGGGACTGTGGTGCTAGGGTCAAGGAGAGAGGGGACTAACAGTCAGAGATAAGGTCATTCCTGTGCTCTCCTTCTGCCTGGACTCATATAGCCCAATTTGTTGGGGTTACCAAATACTTTATTGAAGTTAGTAGTACATCTGGTTGACCTACCATTCTCAAGTGTTTACCTCTGCTCTTGGGGCCATTGAAATGAAAGGGGTCCTCCAAGAGCAGACAAAGTTGATTTTCTTTTATATTTACCAGTAACCCTTTGTCTTATTATACCTTATCATACTTACTTGCTGTCTTATATCACTATGACTGTAGTTATATCCCCTTTTAAGCAGTCATATAGTAAAAGTTACATTTTCATTTCACCATAAACTGTGTCTGTTGCTGTGGTACAGTGGAACCTTGGTTCACGAGTAACGCAGTTAACAAGCATTTTGAAAGATGAGCATTTTCTTTTTTAATCCTGACTCAGTTTGTGAGCGCTGTCTCGCAAAACAAGCAGGATTAAGCCTCTGTGCATGCAATACTGCATGTGGCCAGAGGTGCGGGGGTGTTGGTGAGCCTCGGAGACCCTCGGAAGCATTCAGAAATACCGAAAGTGTAAACAGTTCCCAAGCATCTCCGAATATTTCTGAGCATCTCCAAGGCTCACCAGCGCCACCACACCTCTGGCGACATACGGTATTGCATACCCCAGCGCCCCCAGACCTCTGCCCACATACAGTACTGCAATGACAAGCAGTCACTGTGGAACGAATTATCTAAGTTTCCATTGTTTCTATGGGGAAACATGCTTTGATATACAAGTGATTTGGATTACAAGCATTCTCCTGGAACAGATTATGCTTGTAATCCAAGGTTCCACTGTATTTGTATTATACTATTGCCAAGTGTGCCAGTGGGGTTGAGCCTGTTCTTTGGGTTGAGAAGGCAGAGTAAAAAAACAACATTACTCCTGCAGGGGTAGCGCTACACTATTATTATATATTGTTATATATATCATATATTTACTATTATTATATGTTGTTCATCAGGAGGCTCTCATTGTTTCATAAAAATTGATAGGGGAGGAATGTGATTGTGCCTGCCTTGCAGAACCTGACATAACATACAGTACACATTTGGAGAGGTAGGACATGAAGATGCATTGATAGAGCCACATTGTGCCAGCTGTCAGGTTGATGCACGTGTGCACTTGCCAGTATTGATTTCCTCAGCGAAAACGTTTTCGTCAAAATTTTCCTCAGCGGTGACGAAAACAAAATGAAAAGTACACCACATTTTCAGCCACTGACAAAAACTATGACGAAAATCAATTATGTTTTCATTGACGAATGAAAACGAAATGAAATTGTGAGGCAGGGACGTTTACCCTCATGAGCTTGGATGGGAGAGAAGCAACGCTAATCTAAGTGCAGTATGTGAAGCAAAAAGGAAAATTTATTAGATATTGCACTTACAGGATAAGACCAAGTAAATGGCATGTAAAAGAGAACCAAGCAGTGAAGTCCCTCTGGATGGAGAGCTGGGTTCTGCCGCATCCCACGTTGTCGGCCACGCCGGTGGCTTTCAGTGCTCTTGGGGCAGGGGGTGGGAGAATGAGCAAGCATCATCAGGGAGACAGAGGGACTGCAGTGGGTGTGGTCAGGGCGTGCGTTCGAAGCATGCATGCTCCTTCCTTGGGCCTCCCGAGCGGCCATCTCAGTTGAGGTTAAATAGGGCCGGTGTCGGTGGACAGCAAGGCTCAGCTATAACCCCACAGAAACAGCATAGTGAGTGGCGGTTGCGGGAACATGAAAGTGGTGTAATACAATAAATGAACGATGGTTTATTCATGACACCAACGGCAAGGAATTATATAGTATAAAACATAAGATCAAAAAGTGAAAAAAAATAGAAGTAAAAGGTAATGTCAAAAAATGATCTGTCCAAATTAAAAGGGAGTAAAAAAAAAAAATGGGATAAAAAATAATAAATAATAAAAAATAAAAAACAATGGATGGGGTCTAAAAGGTCAGCTCTCCATCCAGGGGGACTTCACTGCTTGGTCTCTTTTACATGCAATTTACTTATCCTGTAAGTGCAATACCTAATAAATGTTCCTTTTTGCTTCACATACTGCACTTTGGCGCTGCTTCTCTGCCATCCTTTTACCTACAGAGCCACTTTATACTCTTCTGGCTGGCTGCTTATTTACTAAACGCATTCAATTTTAGTTGACTAAAATTTTATTTGACTTAAATGTACTGAGATTTTAGTCGATTAAAATATGACTAAAACTAAAACAATTGCAGATGACTAAAATGGGACTAAAACTAAAATGGCATTTTAGTCAAAAGACCATAACTAAAATGAAATCAAATGCAAAACTAACACTGGAGCTTGTGCACGTTACAGTTTATGCACAAGCACATACTGGTGCCAAACAGATACTGGTGCCTGAGCCCTGCATAGGATCAATGCTGATTGGTCTTTCATGGCTCTTGATCCTGAAACTTATACTGACCTTCTTATTGACCCTACTTCTGTTTGACACATTTTGGATTACCCCATTTGCCTATGATTGCTGCTCATCTCCATTATTGACCTTGGCCTGAACTTCAAACCAAGATTCTGCCTATCAACATGTTGCCAGCCTCTGTTTCTTTCTGAGTCTTATTCCACAGACAATTTGGTGCCCTTTTGGCTTGGATGTTAGTGGACCTTGATACATGACTCCACTCATAACTGAACTTGGCGTATCCACGGTGTACCACTAGTTGTACCCCTGCTTATCTGATACCAGTGCTCCTAAGTTCCAGTCTTCAGTGTCTGCACCCTGGCACTTGTGCCCTTCTATCGCCCCCTATAGACTCTGTTTTAACTTCCAGGGGTGCTTGAGCAGGAACTGTGCAAGGAATCCACCCTTGTCATTTCAGGCGCCTTATACAGGTCCATGACACACAGTGAAAATATCCACTATCTCTCTAAACAGGTGGAGTTTGACATAACTCAGTAGAGCTGCAGGGAATATATTTTGTACCATCACAATGCTAATGTCATTCAGCACCTGGGGCCTAGAGTTAAAAAGAAGTAACGATGTGCTCTGGATTTTAAAAATAATTCTAAATGG
Source organism: Glandirana rugosa (assembly GCA_018402905.1). NCBI lineage: Eukaryota > Metazoa > Chordata > Amphibia > Anura > Ranidae > Glandirana > Glandirana rugosa. Next base: position 100,022 of record BLSH010385588.1, on the reverse strand, counting down.
TTTTTGCAATCAACTTAAAAGAGAAATTTTTATGTAATCCTGCTTTGGAAGTAATCAATGTCCATGCAAGGGTAACTTATACATAGCTGACATAATGCTATTTTTGGACACACTTAATCCAAAATTATGGTAGGACATCTGCAGCATTTGTGTCTCCTTTTTAAGCCAAACAGATGGACTTCACTATTTTATTTTTGCAAGGCTTGCAAAACTTCTAGAAAGCTTAGGAAAGTTGTTAAATCCTTGTGCATGCAGCGTCGTCCAGATTAGGAAGAAATCATGTTATACAATGCAACTTTCACTTCAAGTACAATTGTAAAACAAGGTATAGGAAACTTATAAAAACACCAAGATAGACTAAGTGATATTCCAGACTTTCCCAAAACCCCCTTGCAGCTACTAAGCAGAAACTTTCCTTTTTCGACTAAAGATATAAAATAAATATTGCTCGCTCATCATACATGTTCTTGGTGAATTCCCCGCTATTAAACCCAATAAAACTAGTACAAATAATGCGTAAGTCATAACAGAACCCCCCAGTATTCTCTGTTACTGTGCAAATACCCTATCAGCCTGTTCTTCATTAACGACTTAGAATGTGGTCACTTTTTCCAATCCATGTAACAGTTCCTATTGTGAGAAAAAAAATATTAGGATTCCTACCCTGCTGCAGCATATGATGCCAAGAGGCAAAGAACGGGAGGAAAAATGAGAAGGCCCTTCAGCAGCATCTTGTTCAGTCAGTTTTCAAGTTCTCCGCAGGCTGCTTTATTCTCTCGTGTCTCCAGAGGCTTTATTTTTAGTTAATCTTCAGGAAGTTCTTATTGGAGCAAAGAAGTAAATCGTGTTAATATGCACAGCAGTCAGTGATTCATGCAGCCAGCCCAGAATCATCCCCACCCCTTTCCCTGCTGACATTATACATGGCCGCCGAGCTCTTGTAAGAAGCACTGGTTAATTGCCATGCTGACGATGAATACAGTACATACCTGTGCTCAACACAACAGATCAAGAGACATTTCAGAAGCGTGGATGAGTATGGGACGAGTCTGTGATGTGCAAAGTATGTACCACACCCTCATTGATGAGTTTAGACGTGAAGTAAGCTAATGATAATGTGGAAAATATGCCCTAGCCACAAATGAGTCAGTAGTAGAAGGGTACACTGTATAGGATTACTTCCCACAGACTCCGACAGAATCTCCTTACACTGCTGTTTTCTTTATGAGGTATATGGAAGCTTACTGCTGTGCAGAGAGAAGGACAGAATACGGTTTATACGGATGTGTGGGCGCTGATAATGACATTCACATGAACACATTAACTCTATTAAAGCTGTATTAAACTCAAAAATAGAAAAAGTATTATATTGCAGCTTACCAATTCCTAGATGTGGTGTCTACATTATTTTTCTTGTGTTTTTTTTCTTTTTTCACCTGATCTATAAAGCCTCGTACACACGGGACGACGATCGTATACAACAGGTCGCATGCACGACCGTTGTATGCGAAATCGATCGTTCGTACGCGCGATTAGAACATACGACGGTCGTACAAGGGAGTTGTATGAGCAGACTAGAAAACTTGGTCGTACCAACAAGCGCTCATACGACCGCTGTATCGTGTGTACAGAGCAGTTGGTACAACCAAGTTGTATTGTGCAAAACACGCATGCCCGAAGTCAGGAACAGCTGGATGCTAATTACAATCACCTGAACGTTCTTTCC
>BLSH010385588.1:54720-88711 GCA_018402905.1 Glandirana rugosa | reverse complement strand
TCCATAGTTTGTAGGCGCTATAACTTTTGCGCAACCCAATCAATAAACGCCGATTGCGATTTTTTTACCAAAAATATGTAGAAGAATATAAATCGGTCAAAACTGATGAATAAATTTGTTTTTTTATTTTTTATTTTTGGATATTTATTATAGCAAAAAGTAAAAAATATTGTTTTTTTTTCAAAATTGTCGCTCTTTTTTTGTTTATAGCGGCGATCAGAAATGACGCAGAGGGGATCAAATACCACCAAAAGAAAGCTCTATTTGTGGGAAAAAAAGGACGCAAATTTTGTTTGGGTACAACGCCGCACGACCGCGCAATTGTCATTCAAAGAGCGACAGCGCTGAAAACTGAAAATTGGTTCGGGCAGGAGGGGGGTTTAAGTGCCCAGTAAGGAAGTGGTTAAAATGGTGCCACTAAGGTCCCTTCCATGCTTTTGGTCATAATGTCTAGACACACTATGTCCTGGGAACCCCTTCTTAATGTTGGCAATATGTTCTCCTAATCTGATAGACAGGCTGCGCGTGGTCCTCCCCACATAATCCAGCCCACAGGGACATTTTATCAAGTACACCAAGTTCCGAGTGTGGCACGTGATGCATGACCCAATGGTGTACACTTTATTAGTGACTGAAGAACAAAACGTGTTCACTTTCCTCCCTTTCAGGGCATTGCATTCACACGCCCTACAACGCCTACAGGGATAATAGCCCTTCAATTCCCCAAAGAAAGATGGTCTTACAGGAGGATCTGGAACATTGGGCGCTACCCTATTTCGTAAACAACCCACCCCCCTGAAAACCATCCCTTGTTTCTCAGGGAGAATGGGACCCAAGATCTTATCCTGTTTCAAAACAGGCCAATGTTTAGTCACAATATTCTTTATTAGATGATGTTGCTTAGAAAAGGTGGTTATGAAGGTTGAGGTCCAATCCCTAACAACCCTACTTTGTATCATGTCCTCTCTAATCAGAGAATTCCTGTCTTGCTGTTCCACCTCAGCTATAGTGTGATCCAGCTGTTCCTCCTCATAACCTCTTTGTAGAAACCTCATTTTTAAGATCTGGGCCTCCCTGCGATAATCCTCCACCCTTGAGCAATTCCTTCTTACTCTCAGGAACTGTCCCTTAGGGACCCCCGAGATCCAGGCCGGATGATGGCAAGAGTCTACAGGGATGTAACTGTTACGGTCAGTACTCTTGAAGAAGGTGGTGGTGATGACAGTACCATCCTGGGCTTTAATATTCAAATCTAGGAATTGAATTTCTGATGCACTAATCTCGTATGTCAGGTTTATACCCCTATCATTTACATTAAAAAACTCAAGGAATTGAATAGCTGACGCCTTATCCCCTTTCCAGATTAGAATAATGTCATCTATAAATCGTCTCCACAATACTATTTCAGGTCTCTGATTAGTCAGGACTACCTCCTCCTCCCATTTAGACATGAAGAGGTTAGCCATGCTCGGGGCAAATTTAGCCCCCATGGCTAACCCCTTCTTTTGGAGGTAGAAGGAGCCCTGACACCAAAAATAGTTGTGGGACATTGCAAAATCCAGGAGATTCAAGATGTACTGCTTCTGTAAACATGGGATCCGTGGATCCTGCCACAAAAAATGTCTCACAGCCTCCAGTCCCAGTTCATGAGTGATGGACGTGTATAAAGATGTTACATCAGCTGTGATTAATAGATAATCAGACTTCCACTCAACGTTTCCCAATAGGTTTATGATCTGCCTGGAGTCCCTCAAATATGAAGGTGTGCCCATCACCAGTGGTTGGAGGAAAAACTCTATATATTTCCCCACTCGTGACGTGATGGAATCAATACCACTGATGATGGGCCTGCCAGGTGGGGACTCCAGGCTTTTATGAATCTTGGGTAAACAGTATAGGGTCGGTAACCTAGGGGCTAGGGGCACCAAAAATTGAGCCTCCTTTTTATTAAGAACATTTAAGCTCTGCCCTTCTTTTACAAGCATCCTCAATTCTTGTTTGTATTTATTCACAGGATCGCTACTTAATGGGACATAGGTCTCTGGGTCCGATACGACCCTAAAGACCACATTCTGATAATCTGTTTTGTCTAAAATCACTATGGCACCCCCTTTATCCGCCGAGCGGATCACTAGGTCCTTCCTTTCACAGAGTTTGGTGATGCCCGTCTCAATATTCTTATCCGACCTCACCCCTCTATATTTCAGGGAATCCAAGTCTTTGAAGACTAAATCCCTGAAGATAGTCAGGTTGTGAGACCCCCCATTGGGGGGATTAAACAATGAGGCATTGCTCAAATTTGAGTGCACCACAGTAGTGGTGGGGGTTACACGATCCTTTACAGGATTAGATAAGATGTATCTCTTGATATTAAGCTTTCTAACAAACCTTTGCAGGTCTATGAATGTTTGAAATTTGCTCATGTTCCGAGGAGGAGCATATTTCAAACCCTTCCCCAATGTGATGAGCTCTTCCCTAGAGAGATCCTTGCCACTTAAGTTGATGATGCCCTCAGCATTCACATTCTCCGTCTTTTTGGCGTGAAAACGCCTCCCCCCTCTGGTCCCTCTCGGGCGTCTATATTTCTTTTGTTTTTTTTTTTTTTCCAATAAGAATTTTATTAGAAATAATGGGTTACAAAGGTGGTACAGAGTAATGAAATATCGCCGGTAGGTAGCGTCTTACATCGGGACCTTATATCTTAGGATCCAACAATAACTGAAGATAATGATACAGTAGGTAAATAGGATCAAACAAGATTTTAGGAGAGAGAAGCGGTATACTTATGGTCGACTATCAAGATAACAAATATATCACTTATTACCTGAACGTCTCGCAGTCACCCGAACTCACATCCTCAGAACGCAAGTCTTCCGAGTAGATCAAATTAAGTTCATGTATAGTAAAGGAGTTAGAGTTAGTCTCTTGTTAGATGTTTGATTGGGGTGTCAAGAAGTAGGAGTGAACTGAGCCTGTAATGTCATCTATCTCTTTTCCCTTAGTGAGAAAAGCTTACTTTAGGGTGATTTTATGTTTAGTGTCCCAGATCGAAGGTAAATCGGCATATCTCATTGTGTAAGGGAAGGTGGGGTGAAGGGGGAGGTGGGACGGGGGGGGGGTAAAGGGGATAACCCGAAAGGAAAGGATGGGAGGAGGGAAATCAGGAGGAATGCGGAGGTGGGGGAGAAAGTAGAAGAAAAAAAAAAAAAAAAGAAGAAAAAAAAAAAGAAAAACGGGGGGGTTATTCGACTTGTCTGCCCCTACGGCAGCCTAGAAGGGTTGTCAGGGTTAGAGTCTTGATAGTAAAAATGGTGGGATCGTTTCGTATTAATGGTGGCTGTATCCTATCGGGTCGTCATCCTTGAGTGTTGAGGAGGAGCCCCCAACTGTCTATATTTCTTTTGTGTCCCACCTTGGGGGCCCAATGAAAATCCCTCTGATAGTTCATCTCTCCTGGGCTCTCCGGGGGGTAATCATGCTGGTAATGCTCATCATTCCTTAAATCTCTAAGTGGGGCAAACCTATTAGGCCCATTTGTTGGTCCATTAGGGATTCTATATTCCGACCCTCTTGGTACCTCTATGTCCTGTCCCCTATGGTTCCTGCCCCCCCCCATTAGTTCGGGGAGTGTTATTCCCTGAGACTGGGTAATGCTGGGCCCGAGGTTGTGCCCAAGTACTCGTATTCTCTTTAGGCATCTTCTGGTTGTTTAGAGGGGCTTGGCGTGGGAATTGGCCTCCCCTAAAATTATTGTTAGCATGGCGCCTCGATGGTGAGGCCTGGTAAGTCCCCTTATTTACATCCCACCCTTTAACCGGATGGGTCAGGACATGACTGACAGGTAACCCCAAATCCCTGCCTACAGCTTCCTTTTGCGAGGCTGTCTCGAGACAATCAGCCTGCCATTTGAAAACCAGTTTGTCCTGATAATCTCTTAACTCCCTATTATATTTTTTCCTTTTTTTATTCTTTTTCTCCAGCTCCTCCTTCTCAAGAAGAACTCTCAAAGCATCGGATTTTTTAATATAATCAGGGCTGTTAATAAAAGGAGTTAATTTCAGCTTAACCTCCCCTATACTAGTATCCAATTTGGCCAATTTCAGTTTTTTTCTATCGATCATAAAATTAATGAGCTTGATGCCTTCTGCATTAAAAAATCGAAACCAAACTTCAAGGTCATCATCCCCTTGTTGGGGAGTGACCTCCCATCTCAAACTACGGGGGACCATACCATCCTTAGAGTATTGTTCCAGAAACGCTATGTCCCACCGTGTGAGTGATCCTATTGGACGCCTAGGAGGAGGAGGGAGGAGCCGCACGGCGGAAGCCAGCGTGATGCAGAAAAGGAGGAAAGGACACAGGAGCCGCCCATAAGAGCCAGCAACCCGCCCGCTGCCCACCACCTGTAGGAGTCCACAACCCGCCCGCTGCCCGTAGGAGCCCACAGCCCGGCCACTGCCCGCTGACCGTAGGAGCCCACAACCCGCCTGTGGGAGCCCGCAACCTGCCCAGCCGCAACCTAGATGGGGTAAGTGCCGGGGGGTGCCGCTCCCCCTAAAAAAAAGACACACAAGCCACTACTGTATCCAGAAGTGGCTTTCTCAGTAAAAGGTGGAAAATATACATAAATGTGAATGTTACCTTTAAAGAGTAGGATCTTTATGCATTCCTTCAGCTTAGAGTATGCTGTGTGCTCTCACACTGTGGTCCCCACAGTTTCTATAATTCCCCACATATAATTGATTAGGGGAAAAGGAGGGACACCAACTAACCTATATCAGTTTCATTAAGGTAGTGTCCTCGGAACTTAATAACCATAATAGCTACACCAACAAGGGACGGAAAACCCCTAAATGAATTAACCACCTAAAAAAACAATTGCGGTTTTCCCAACAAGTAAACTTTATTACAAAATAACACAATCAAACAAAATATAATAAACAGGGGTAATCATAGCTCTCGTTCCCAACGTTTAATCCATCCTATTTTGGGGGACTGCCCAGAAGGCACTTACCTCATACAGAGGTAATTGGCGGTTTCTAGTACTGCCTAGATTTAATATGGACTACATATCCCTATTCATGATACCCATTAGTATTTATGTGGAACAAGAAACGAGGCTGGATGGCTGCACTCCAGTGCAATAAAACATCAACAGCAGCTAACGCGTTTCACACCTGAACCGGTGCTTAATTAAAGCTAAAGTGCTAAATATACATACAGGCATATATATACTTCTAGATGCAGATATGTGTGATGTTAATTAGCAATCAACAGATTGAAAACACCTGTAAAAAGTACACATGAAGAAAACCAAAACAGGTGTCCATGTATCAATCAGGTTGGTAGACCTGGGCCCCCCCTCCGTCTGACCACCAACATTCCCCAGGGCCCGTCCACTGGCCATCCCGCCACATCCGCCCACTGGCCAGGGGTGTACACATGTTGCAGCCGCAGTAGGAATTATACACCCTGTCACACTTACCAGGTGTAGCCTGCCGAGCACGACCCATTCAAGGGGTTAAAAAAACAGTGCACAGGCAGCACAACCTCACCCGATGCTTGCAATAAGACCTTGCGCCAAACCATAGGTGCTGGAGTTCCCAAACTTGGACCAGTTGTGGTCCAGGGGGCCCTCTCCATGTGACCCAAGCTTGGTATTTTTATCGCCTATGGTTCGGGAGAATGGTGTCCCCAAACTGAGCACCCACCTCCTATATACTCCAATGTTAAGTCCGAAATTCACCCGACAATTGCCGGTCAATGACCGGTCATTTTAGGGACCAGGTACCAATAAGACCTTGCGCCAAACCATAGGTGCTGGAGTTCCCAAACTTGGACCAGTTGTTGCCCAGGGGGCCCTCTCTATGTAACCTAAGTTTGGTATATGTATCGCCTCTGGTTCGAGAGAACGGTGTCCCCCTCCCATAGACTCCAATGTTAAGTCCGAAATTCACCAGACAATTGCCGGTCAATGACTGGTCATTTTGGGGACCCGGTACGGCCGAACCATAGGTGCTGGAGGTCCCAACTTGGACCAGTTGTTGCCCATAGACTCCAATGTTAAAGACTGCTAAAGTCTTTGTTGTAAGGGCCCCTTGAGACACTAGGGCCCCTTACAACAGTACTGCCTGTACCCCCCTGATGGCGGCCCTGTGCAGATTAATATAAGTCGGGATACCAACAACAGAAGAACACAGCTGAATATATAGTCTCAAATGATTCCACAATAACTCTATATGACAAACATTTCTCCATATGCATAAACCGCTGTAAGGCGTCCCACTGTCCATGGTGTGCCAATACATATGAACCACATCACAATGCATATAAAACCTCACTTGATAATATTCATTGCAAGATGTACATGATCGGTGAGCTGGAGAGGAGTCCAAACAAAGTAATGATCCTAGATAGTGGCAAAACGAGGATTGTACTATTAGAATAACTAACAACGCTCTACAATGCTGTTAGGACTTTATCACTATATAATTATATCCTGCTAAAAAAATATTGGGAAACAATGTCCTATAAAGCCATAAAGACACGTTATACAAGTTCAATATGAGAACAACTGCGGTCTTCCCAACAACTACATTTTATTACAAAATGACACAATCAAAAAAATATACACTGAGCAAAATTATAAACTCAACACTTTTGTGTTTGCCCCTATTTAACATGAGCTGAACTCAAAGATCTATGACTTTTTCTATGTACACAAAAGGCCTATTTCTCTCAAATATTGTTCACAAATCTGTCTGAGCCCTGGTTCACATTGTCAAATCGCATGCCAAATCGGCGGCAACTGCCTGTAATGGCACCGTCCTAATCGGTGTGACGCTGCATTTGCGGTGCCGCACCGATTTCCAAATGTAGTTTCTGTACTTCTTTTGGCGATTTCCATTGACATCTGTGCAGAAACAGATGTCTCTGAAATCGCACCTGAAATCGGGACTGACATGCAGAATGAAATGGTGCGAGTTCAGCTGACCTCACACCATTTCATTCCTGCACCAATGTGAACCTAGGCTAAATCTGTGCTAGTGAGCACTTCTCCTCCTTTGCTGAGATAATCCATCCACCTCACAGGTGTGGCATATCAAGATGCTGATTAGCAGGGCTTTTTTCTCAGGAAATAGGTGCAGGAACTCCCCCTTTCCAAGTCATCCCTTTTCATCCGCCCCTACCCACCTCCGAGCACCATTCCTTGGTTCCCTACCCTAACCACCTCCCAGTACCACCCCTTTTAGAGAATACAGAACCAAGTATCATTTTGTGGTGCTAAGTAATTTTTATGGAATTTGGTAATGATGACAAGAAAAGCAATAAAATAGATCCCCTGCAGCCAATAACAATATAGCCCTCCGCCAGCAACAATAGATCCCTCTAACAACAATGGCTCATCCGCAACAATAGACTTCCGACAGCAACAACAGATCTCCAAACAGCCGGCATCAATAGACTCTACGTCAGCCAGCAACAGTAGATTCCTCCCTCAACAATAGATCTCTCCCAGCAACAACTGACCCCCCAGCAATATAAGAACCCCCACCAGCAACAATAGACCTCCTCAGCAACAATAGACCCCCCTGCAAAAATAGAATAAATCCCCTAACAGCCAGCATCAATAGACCCTACAGCACATCCCAGCACCCCTTGCCATTATCTACAGTTAGTGCTGGAGGTGCCAGTACTGCGTTCCCCCAACGTTCCTGCTAAAAAAAAAGCCATGCCGATTAGACACAACATGATTATTGCACAGCTGAAAGTGAAGTCATAGATCTTTGCGTTCAGCTCATGATAAATAGGGGCAAACACAAAAGTGTTGCTTTTATAACTTTGCTCAGTGTAATAATCAAGGGAAATCTCTTGTTCCCAGTGTTTAATCCATCTGAGGACAGTCCCTATTTTGGGGGACTGCCCAGAAGGTGCTTACCTCATACAGAGGTAATTGGTGATTTCTAGTACTGCCTGGATTTAATATGGACTCATGATACCCATTAGTATTTATGTGGTTGTACCACCTATGAGTCCGCTAATTGAACGCTGGGAATGAGAGCTATGATTCCCCCTGAGGGAGCTAATTACAATACATCTATTCCCAGAGTTTTTCCAATTAAGCATGCGACAATGGGTCTCTGCCTAATCTATGACTCTGCTATTTCCATGCCGCTATAAGCGGCTGTGTGTGTGGGGTTGGCATGTCTGTAAGCCCGGGTATTGGTACCACATTTGACACCATTGTCACTTGTTTATGTGGTGAACGGTGAAAGCTTTTGTGCTGCTATTTTATTATATTTTGTTTGATTGTGTCGTTTTGTAATAAAGTTTACTTACTGGGAAAACCGCAGTTGTTCTCATATGGAACTTTTTTAGATGGTTAACTCATTAGGGATTATTTGTCGCTTGTTGGTATACAGTGTGCTTTGCATATTTCCTGTTTCTATAGTCTGCCTATGTTCCAGGATCTGTGTTGTTTCCCATGCCTGCTGATATACTGATAAGTGTGATTGTGGAGATGAAAGGTCCTGATGTATATCATGCCTGTTAAATATGTGAATACGCTAGGAATATACACTTCATGTAGATATGTGTGTATTTACACAAATATCTTTTACCACTTTTTTAAATTACATATATTTTTACTGTATATATTCTCCACCAGTTGAATTCACATTGAAAATGTTTTTGTCATATTTTTATGTATTTTATCCAGTGTACTGGTCACACCTGGCATAGTGGCCACTAAAGAGCCACTAAAAGTATTGATGGTGTTATAACGTGTTTTTGGGATCAATAAATACCAACTTTCCTGAAGAAACTTGAAACTTCACCTTTATATTCAATGGGATCCACTGCTTACCTTGGTTGACCTTGACATTGGTTTCATTTTGGGCCACATCCTTTTTAACATTGTTCACTATATCTGATCATAACCTATACATTGCAAGAATTTATTGAAAACCCTGGAATGCATTAAGTGCGACCACCCACACTCTGCGTGGAGAAAGTTATATTCTCCATATGTGCTAACATAGATTTCTTAACTTTAGGTCAGGTATCCAGCAACCTTATGAATATGAGTATTTGCCTACTACACTTTTTGCCATACTTTTTACACAGTACAACTGAATGCTGCCCTTAGAAGGATCTCTGACTTTGCTTCCCTCTTTTTCTCCCAATCTCTGCTCATCTGGAGCTCCACTGGCTCATCCAGGAATGTTAATTTTGCCTAAGCATTCACCTGAAAAATATTCTGCCTTGAATTCATCCTTGAAAATAGCAATGCACGTACTGGAATGTAACTGTGTCCAAAGCCTCATAGCTGTATATCTGCAGTGTGAAACCATTCAAGGCACTTCTGCCTCTGACTGCTAGTCTTGTCAGATTTGGTAAGGTCACTACTGTGCTACTCACTGTTCTTCTCCCTGGAGTGGAAGTCTTATCTGAAGACCTGCAATGCAAGGATGTCCCCACTTCGTCTTTACTCATTCTGTGGATCTGTGCTGTCTGAATCTATCCTTCTGATTCTTAAATATTACCCCACCAGTTATCACATCATCAGTCATGAGGGGATGGCCAGCTTGTAGGCAGGTGCAGTCTACCCCATTTTGCCCACTGCAAGTGGAGCTCAACCCATCCACAGCGGCAATACAGGTGGAGGAGGAAGTCAAGAGGAACCTAGTTCCTCTATGATGTCCGTGGTCACAAAGAGGACACATCCAATTAATTGCTGGCGTCCCATGTGACTTTGTTGGCCATCTTGGGTCAGGCAGAGTCTATTTAAGACCCTGGCTCCTGGGTTTGGCATGCATTTCACATGTGGCTAGAGTAGAGACAGGTCACATGTCTATCAGGGACAGTGTTTGGTATCAGGGAGAGATTCCAGACAAGTAGGGAAAGTGCAGGGACATGCCATCTGGAAGCCTGCCCACTTGGGTACAGACTGGCCAAACCCCAATCCGCTCCTCAAGACATGCTGTCTGCACACCTGATACCTACTGCTACTACTCAACCCTGTGCATCCTGTGAGTACACCTGGTCAGGTTGTCTTCCCGCTGGGCGCACATGCTCACAAAAAGCATGTTTTCTTTTTTGCACATCATGGGACACAGAGCAGGCTGTATATTCAATACATACTGGGTTATACTCCACCTATAGGTGAATGGACACTGGCAAATCAAAACACAAACAGGAAGTTCCCCCTCCTGTATAACCCCTCCCACACTGGGAGCACAGTTTATTCACCAGTGTCTGAAAAGGTGGTAGGTCACTTCTAGAGCTCAGTGTGAGCTTCCATGCTGCATCCCAGACAGGTTCTGTTGAATCAGGGACAGCTCTCTAAATAGGATCCATTTCAAACAGTTATCAGATAAGAAAAATGGTACCCAAGCCTCGCCAAGAAGACAGAAGAAACTGTGAGGCTTTGCCTGTAATGTGACCATACGTGGTGCTGGACCCTGCTTATTGGTAAACCTGGAACTCCTGAACCAAGGTACACCTGCAAGTTGCTGTACAGGTCCAAGGGAGTTGGCAATCACAAATGGGTACCTGATCCTTGAAGGTCCTTGGGGCAAAACTCGCAGTGAAGGGAGAAGATTGGACCTGCGGCTTGTTCCAAGTCCTGCGGCGGGAATGGTTAGTGATTCCCTTTGGGAATAAATCCAGATTGTGTCCCGCCTGTTCTGTTTGCCTGCAATTGTCTCTTTGGCTATTGTGGGTTTTTTTCGGTCCTCAGCTGGGCCGTGTCCTTTGCCTCATTATCAGCTCTATGCAGAGCTTATGGACATTCTCGGGTGCGCGTGCCCCCCCGCGCACGCAAGTGTGGGATTACAAGGAGGACGCCAGTATTCAGGCATGGCGGTTCTCACCGCTACAGGTGGTGCGGTCGGGACTATACCTTCTGGGGACACATGAGTCCGATGGTGGGGGCAGCTGGCGGTCAGGCAGAATGGGAGGCAGGGCTGGGACATAGGCTTAAAGGGGGCTAAGTGCCAGGAAGCGCAGGGGGGGTGCTGCACCTAAGAGCTTGGGGGTTTCACCAGCAGCCCCGGAGGGGGCCAGTCGGATCCCTGCTGCTATAGCCTCCCCTGAGAGACCAGAGGTGACCGGGCAGTCTGAGCCACTATGCCTGTCTGATGTGATAGCTGCTACCTCATCTTTCTCCTCAGCTTATGTTACTAAGGAGGACCTGTCATCTGTGCTTGCAGGCTTAGAAAGCAAGATTGCAGGGATGATTGCATCTGCTACATATGGTAACAAGAAACGTGGGAGGTCTCCATCCTCTGGCCCCCTGTGTTGGAGCAGGAATGGATGGATGAGGAGGAAGTGGTGGTAGTGGAGGATTTTACTGAGGTTCCAGCAGAGGAATCTGCTTCAGAGGAGTCAGGGTCCAGGAGTCTTCAGCATCTTAGTCGCAAAAGCTTCTTGTACGTGCTTTGACACCCAAAGTGCATGCAGCTTTCAGATTGCCTCCTTAAGAGGTTCCTGAGATTTCCTTTTCTTCCCTCAGATCATTAAAGCCCCCTCAGAGCACCCAGGTGTTTCCTCTACACCCCCTTCTTGAGCAGGTGGTGTATTCTGACAGGGAGCCCCCAGACATATTATTTATTCCTCCCCAGAGGTTTTCCTTATTATACCCTATGGAGGAGAAGTTTTTGAAGAAATGGGGGGTACCAGCCGTCGATGCGGCAGTATCTTCCATTAGCAAAACTGTAACCTGTCCAGTGGATAATGTACAGGGATTTTAAAGATCTGGCTGATAGAAAGCTGGAGTCCTTATTAAGGGCCTCCTTCGTCCTAGCAGGCTCTGCCATTCAGCTGGCGGTAGCAGCAATAGGGATAAGCCAGGCCTTAAAAGATCAAGCAATGCGAACAGGCAGGAAAGATGAATCAGAGGTGGAGTCTCTGGATTTACCTCAGGCCTTATGTTTTACGGTAGATGCTCTGAAGGACTCAATACAGCAGGTCTCCAGAATGGCTCTTTTGTCTGTGCATATGCACAGAATTTTGTGGCTGAAGAGCTGGTTGTCTGAGCTTCCCTGTAAAAGGTTGCTGGCAGGATTCCCTTTTTATGGCGAGCACCTGTTTGGGGAAGACCTGGACAAATATATCCAGATTTCGGGCGGTAAGAGTACCCTACTGCCAGTAAAAAAGCCAGCTAAGCGGCCTTCCTTTAAGCCTTCAGCATCTGGTTTCAGGGTAAAAAAAGAAAAGCCAGGGGCTAAGAAGCCTTGAATCCAAAGACCCTCCAAGCCTGGCACCAAGCCTTCCTTATGAAAGGAACCCCCACTCAGTCGGGTGGGGGGAAGGCTGTTGCACTTTGTAGGGGTATGGGGAGAGCTCATCCGGGATAGGTGGGTGGTGTCCCTAGTGTATCAAGTGTACAAGCTGGAGTTTTGGGCTTGGCCCCCTCAGAGATTCTTAAGATCCAGGATGCCCACGGATCTTGTAAAAAGGGACAACTGCTCCAAGCACTAAGACACTTGAGCCTGCAAGGTGTAATTGTGGCGGTACCAGCAACACAGAGGGGCACACGTTTTTACCCAAACCTGTTTACAGTGCCAAAACCAAATGGGGAGGTAAGACCCATTTTGGATCTCAAGGCTCTGAACCGATATCTTGTGGTACAATCTTTTCAGATGGAGTCTATTCGATAAGTGGTCACCTCTCTCCAACTGGCAGACTTTTTGGTGTCAATAGACATCAAAGACGCATATTTGCATATGCCAATTTTCCTTCCTCACCAGAGGTTTTTGCAGTTTGCAATAGGAGAACGGCATTACCAATTTGTGGCCCTGCCGTTTGGAATCACAACAGCACCCAGAGTCATTACAAAGGTACTCGCTCCTGTCTTGGGCCTTTGAGGTCAAGGGGGGGGGGTCCTGATTTTGGGCTATCTTGACAACCTTCTGCTCAGGGACCAATCCAGAGAGAAGCTCAAGTGCAATGTGGCTTTAACGCTCCAAGTGCTAGAAAGCCTAGGCTGGATCATAAATTGGGGCAAGTCCTCTTTGGATCCAGTTCAGTCCCTGGAATATCTGGGTCTGCGATTGGACACGAGTCAGGCAGGCTAAAGAAGGTCAATGATCTCAGGCCTCTGGTGAGACGGGTGAGGGAAGAGAGACATCCTTCAGTTCAGCTCTGTATGAGTCTGTTGGGCAAGATGGTAGCCTCCTTCGAGGCGATATCTTATGCCCAATTTCCTTCCAGGGCGATTCAGCAGAACATTCTGGCAGAAAGGAACAAGGAGACTCAAAATTTGGATTACAACATGACCTTGACTCCCAAGTCACGGCAGAGTCTCAATTGGTGGCTGGTACACCAAAACTTGACACAGGGGAGGTCTTTTCTTCCAGTTTTCCAGTTCTGGAAGATCGTGACAACAGACGCCAGCCTTACAGGTTGGGGGGTGGTCATGGAAGACCTCACAGTACAGGGAAGATGATCTCGGGCGGAGCAGCATCTTCCCATCAACATCCTGGAGATGCACGCCATTTGGCTGGCTCTGAGATACACACAGACAATGCCACAGCAGTGGCTTATAACAACCACCAGGGCGGCACCAGGAGTCGCTACAGGTGGTGAGGTCAGTACACAGAGCGGGCTATACCTTCTGGGGACACATGAGTTCGGTGGTGGGGGCAGCTGGCGGTCAGGCAGAATGGAAGGCAGGGCTGTGTCTGCTGCTCAGGTGGGCAGAAGAGCAAGTGCCAAGGCTCTCCGCAGTTTACATCCCGGGGTGGAGAATTGGAAGGCGAACTACCTAAGTCGCCAACAGATACTTTCAGGGGAATGGTCTCTGCATCCCAAGGTGTTTCGGGAATTGTGTGGGGGATGCAAGAAGCGGATCTGATAGCATCTCAATTCAACAACAAGGTCCAGCAGTTTGTGTCCATATGACTAATATTCTTGCAGGTTTTAAAAACCACTCTGCTTCTAGGCATTATCAGGATTTCCATCAAAGGGACCCCTCCAATACACTTGTTTTGGGGATTGATAAATATGACTCTCATTGGAGAGGGAGTTCTCTAGTCAGGAGTATCTCTAAATTAGAAATGTCCTGGATCTATAAGATCAGGTGCTACACTCCCTTTGGCCTGAATGTAGACGTCAATGCCTTTATTGATAATTCTTAGATCCCCCTTCATTTATGTAACTAATATTGGAATAAAATATCTATTTTTAAGATATGGTTTAAATCCATGATATATACTGTATATTGATGTTTGTGAACCTGACCCGAGTGCCTGTGGTCGACGGACGCCGATTTTATTTTTAATTTTTATTTTCAATTCAATTAGAATTCTCAAAAGTTAAGATTTAAACTTCATGCCTCTCAAACATAGGGGGTACCATTTTATATATATATATATACATAAGAATTCTTTATTTTGCTTATATTGAGAACCTAGGGGTATCCTCTAAATTGAAATATTTTGGGTTAATATATTTATTTATTTACTCTTTTTACCTTGTTTAGGGATATTGGAGGGCCTTTTAGAAGATTAGAAGGTGTAGAAATACTATTCAAATTGTGATGCTTCCCCTCATTAGGCTCAATTATATTGGCATATTGGGTCATTTATCCCTATCATCTTATTTGACCCATTTGCTTACCCTTAATATTGATCAACTTCAGGGAGAGATTTGTTTTTTTCCCTTTTTTTTGTCATTCAGTTTTTGTTTTTGTTATTTTTGGTTGCCTTTTCATTATTCTTGCCTCCCTCTTCCAGTAACCTGGTAAATGAGGTGAATGGGCTATAATAGTTAGAAATCCCATTCGTATGGGATCTCTATCTAATAGTGACCTCCTTTGGAGATGGGCAACTTATTTTGCCCATATCTATAGAGGAAAAGGACCATCAATTGTGAAGTCTGGAGAGAGCCTAGAACGTTGGTGTGAGAAGGGGCATTTGATTGTACATTTAAAATTATCGTGATGCATTCCTATCCGCTGAATGTGGGGTTAGGATTGGGATGTATTGTCCTAATTGAAATGGATTAGCCCTTATCTAAGATGGTGGGCGACCATCTTTCTCAGCACTCAGGTTGAGAGCTTGATCACCTATAAGAAGGCAACACGTCAGCGGCGTGCCCTATCCCCGTAACGACGTCTAAGGAAGACGACACGTACGTCAGGAGGTCGTTGTCACGTACCTGACGGTGGAGTCTGTCTTGTGCAGGGAACAACCGCTCTTGCGCACCCGATTCAAGGACCCCTGGTAGTGGGGACAGAGGCCCAAGAGTGCGGGATGGCACGAGGGCTGGAGGGTCACCGATGGTGTAGTGAGGCTCCAGAAAGCGTGCAAGTAGATGGATGGTCGTACAGGCTGGGTTGGCAACAGGCAGGCAGGAAGGTACAAGAGGATCAGGCAAACGGGTAGTCAGAGTCCAAGCAACGTTCGTTAACGGGCGGGCAGCAGAGGTACAAAGGAGCAGACAATCGGATGGTCGTGGGTAGCCGGGGTCGGTGCAGGTAGCAAACAGCAGGTCAGGACAAGCCGGGTCAACAGGAGGCAGAACAAACACGGGAACAGGTATCCGGAGCTGAGGCGTACAGGTCGGGAATGCTGTAGAGCGAGCAGCACTTGGTCTTGGAAGTCTCCAGGCTTAAATAGGCCCATTTGGCGCCGTTTTCCGGCGCGTGCGCGCGCACGGGAGCGCGCGCGCACGCGGGCGCGCACGGGAGCGCGCGCACGCGCGCAAATGTGCGCACCACCGCGGAAATGACAGATTTAGCCAGAAATTTGTTCTTTTCCTAACAGTCGTGTTGACATCACTGCCTTGAGGATTACCTGTTACAGCCGGCCGGCTTGGTTTTATGAGAGCGTACAGACATTTTATACTTTTATTACACTATATTTGGCTTTCTTTCTTGTATCGGGTGACAGTTGAGATGAGATCCTTCTGTGCCTGTTTTGTGTGAGAGAAGCCCATACATCTTGGAAGGAGTTTTGAGATCTATCTGATCGTTGATGTTCCATCTTACTATTATCGATTTTTATGCTTGGAACTGTGCCCGGGGATCGTTTGTGTTGGTTTGAAGCCTCCATACCCTTCTAAGGGGCCCTGGCTGAGTGTTAAGCCATAAGCGCTATTGCGCTTACCTCTGGTAAGCAGCCTTTATCTCGGTGGTGGTTTCACATATATGTTCTGCTGAGCACTTGGTGTAGTTTGTGGTTCTTGTATGGGCTATAGCTCACTTGGAATAATCCACTACGTGTTAACATTATGATATCTATTATCACCGGGTTAAAGGACTTATTATTTAATGGATACTATTTGTTTTTTTACAATGCTGACTTATTAGCTTTGCAGAATATAATTTTTCATTCTAGGCAGATCAACTGTCCCAATATAATATATGTTTGTTATATTTACTGATTTATCACGGATAATTGTTTCACATACAATCACATGGTTAGCACAGCCGGTTTATATTTAACGGCATGGCTATTGAAGCCACGGTTCTGAGAGACCTGGGGGTCTCAGGGGCTGCACTATCTACCCATATGAAAGCTAGGAATATTGCCACCAGAAGAATTTACCATAGGGTCTGGAAGACCTACACTGGAAGGTGTGAGGCCAAATAGTGGTATCCGCGCAAATATACGATTGGAAGGATTTTGGCCTTCCTTCGGACCGGAGTGGATATAAAGTTAGCCTTGGGGCTAAGGGGCAGTTCTCAGCCTTATCAGTGTTTTTACAGAGACCTCTGGTTACACACTCCTTGGTCAGGACGTTTCTTCAGGGGGTGGCGCATTTGGTACCACCTTTGGCTTGTCCCTGTTGTCCATGGGACTTGAATCTAGTATTGTCAGTGCAGCAGATGCAGCCTTTTGAGCCTATTAAGGAAATTCCCTTAGTCCTTTTGGTTCGGAAGTTAGCCTTCCTTTTTGCGGTCACCTTGACAAAGCGGGTTTCGGAGCTAGCAGTTCTTTCTTGTAAGGAGCCATAATTAAGGTTACATCAGGACAAGGTGGTGCTGCGACCCCTTCTGTCTTTTTTATCTAAGGTGGTGTCAGCTTTTCACCTCAACCAGGATATTGTTTTACCTTCCTTTTTTCCTCACCCTACCACTCCAGAGGAGAGGCGGTTGCACTCTCTGGATTTTGAAATGTAAATGAAATCTGAAAAGGTCTGCGGACTTCAGAAAGACTGAGGCCTTTTTTATTTTTCCAGAGGGTTCTAAAAAGGGTCAGGTGGCATCTAAAGCGACCATTTTGCTATGGATCCGCCAGTTAATCACTCAAGCCTACGACTTGAAAAGGAAAGCTCCCCCCTTCAGGGTAAGAGCTTACCCCACCAGGAGAGTTGGAACTTTCTGGGCTTTCTGCCATCGGACGTTGGTGGCTCAGATCTGCAAGGCTGCTACTTGGTCCTCGGTGCACACATTCACCAGGTTCTACCAGGTGGATGATAAGGCAGTAGAGAATACAACATTTGGCCGCAGTGTGTTAAGGGCTGAGGTATAATTAAGCTTGTGTCTCCCTTCCCTCAGGGATTGCTCTGGGACTTCCCAGTATGTGTTGAATATATAGACTGCTCTGTGTCCCATGATGTACGAAAAAGAAAATTAGATTTTTTATACATACTTACCTGTAAAATCCATGTTTTTGAGTACATCATGGGACACAGAGGTCCCTCCCCCCTCTGTTTCCTTTTGGGAATTCATTGCTTGCTACAAAACTGAAGTGCTCCTGGTGTGGGAGGGGGAACTTCCTGTTTGTGTTTTGATTTGCCAGTGTCCATTCACCTGTAGGTGGCGTATAACCCAGTATGTATTGAATTTATAGTCTGCTATGTGTCTCGTGATGTTCGCAAAGAAATGGATTTTACAGGTAAGTATGTATAAAAAATCTAATTTTCTTTTTCGTACATCACAGGACACAGAGCAGTCTATATATTCAACACATACTGGGAAGTCCCAGAGCAATCCCTGAGGGAAGGGAGATACAAGCTTAATTATACCTCAGCCTTTAACACACTGCGGCCAAATGTTGTATTTATTATCAGTTATCTTGTAAAGTAAACATTCATATTTCTAAGTGAACAGCTTCTTCTCCTTTAGTAAATCGACCCCCATATGTGCCCTGGTGTATGGTCAAATGCACAAATTGAAAAGTAATTTAAAAACAACCCTTTCATCAGATTCACAGCCAGAGAAAATGCAGAAACACACGTATTTATTAATGAAGTTCAATAATAACATGCTTGTTTAACAGAAACCATTAGCTATACAATTGTGCATGTGAAGTTTGTGAACCAAAATAAAGGAGCAGCAGCACACCACAGTAACTAAAGAAGAAAAGATAGTTTAAAGAATAACTCCAGGCAGTTAAAACATGCCCCATTTGGCCAAATTTACAGTATTTGTTCATTAAAATGTAAAATGCTATATAATCTGATTTTTTTATAATAATTTTCAACATAGTAGACATCAAACTGAGCGTGGGCGGATATATTTTGTTAGCCAATGAGACAGTGCATTGTAGAATGATGCAAATCTGACATGTTTGTGTCACTGGGAGCTGGAAGGAAAATGTTTAGATTCATGAAAAGTACACAGAGAGGATGTCAGCGGTGTGATGAAGCTGAGTGATGATTTGGGATAAAAACATTTAGCTGTATGCTTGCAATTCTGAATGAATTAAAGTGGAACTCCAGCACATACTTTTTTAAGTTTTAGATAAAACTGTGGGTGCGTTCCATCACGCTTTTGTTGTTGTTTCTACAATGGGGAGATTTATCCTCATTTCCTGTTCTGGGCGACAACACCACAGGAAATGAGGGAAAACTGCATAAAAAAGGACACAGTTATCAAAAAGGATATGCCAAGAGTTTTATCCATTCCCCACTCTGTAAAAATGAGCAGCCTGTTAAAAAATAAAAACAGTTTTTGTTGCATTATTTACAGAGATTCAGTCAACAGTACATTTTATTTTATTTCCACTAGATGTCCTCAGTCTGATAGCCATAGCTGATTCAACCTACTTCCTTTGAGCCCATGTAATTCTGGACCCACCCCAGCCTAAGACAATGAAATGATAAGCAGCACAGTGATGAAATCATCTGTCACTCTGCTTTCCTTTCCTATCAGCATACTTTTCAGTACTTGAAAAGATTTTATCCTTGTCCTGATTCTTCCTGCATTATTTTTATGTCTTTTATACCTGAACCTACCTAGAGTTTAGATTATTTATTTTAGGGTAACTAAAGCATAAATCACATATGAATAAGAACATTTTTGTTGAGCGTGTAAAAGTTACTTTTAAAAAATATACAACAGTAGAGCACTGAAAAAACAGAAGAAGGACAATCCAGATGAAATGGCACTGTTAAATTCTTCGTAATGATTCCAAAACTCATCAGTCTTACAAAAATCACATTCTGTACCACACACATCACATATGTCCCTTGACTTCAAATTATATGTTCTTGAGGCAGAACTACCTAAAAAGAAAAGAAAAAAAAAAAACAATTGCAATACAATGACAATTTTATAGGTAATATGGTAGTTGCTAATGTTTCTTTATGCCTTTATAGTAAGATTTCCAATTTATATTACACAAAAAAAAAATACAAAACTTCATAGCTTGCATGAATGCCACATTTAATTTGGTCAAACTGGTCAAATTTAGGGGAAATCCAAAATCGAATCAAATGTGTGTCACTTCAATTTAAATAAAAATATAGTATCCAGTAATAGCTTTATTACTTACTGTAAATGACCTAATGCTAACTTTTGATAAAAAAATCCATCATTTACTATACTATACACTTTAGTAAAGTCTAAAATCAAGAACGAAATTCAAGAACAACACCATTTTAGGGTCCAACTGAATTTTCACTTCATAACAGCTCAATACATTCTAGGTTCATCCAACCAAAAGCTGTGGAAATTCTTACAGTTATTTTCTTAAAATGCAAGTCCGGTCAAAATCGAATCTTAAACCTCCTCCTGCTCCCATTTTAAGTACTGCACTTACCCAATCTAAGGCTTCTCTGGTCACGTGATCTCATCAGTGCTCGGCTTAAAGCATTTGTAAACAGTTGGGTGCCTTTTTTATTTTTAATGCAAGGAAAAGCCATAATTTGCTAGTACGCATTGTATACTAGCACATTATGTGCAACTTACCCGAAAATTAAGCCTTCTATCGATGTGCTGTCATCGCTGGAGGTCGCTTCCATCTTCCCCCATCTTCCTTCCGGGTCCACGGACTCTGGCTGTGTGACTGGCCGGAGCCACGATGACGTCACTTCTGCGCATGCCATTTATGGCAAAGGATTCTGATGGAACTGCCTGGGTGGCCATTCCTTCAGAGCACATGCGCCATGACATCATCGGCCTTATTATAGGCTTACCTATAGGTGCAAGTCCAAGATTGAAGTTTACAACCACTTTAAGGGGAAAGGAAAGCTGCAGAGTCTGGGTGGTGATATCAGCCATAGACTTACTACAGGGCATTTGTTGTCTCCTGTGCCTCGTCTCCCCTGAAGCCTGTGCTAGGACTGGATCACATGACTGCACCGGAGCACCCTTAGATTAGGTAAGTATACACATCTTTCTTTTACAGGGTAGTTAGTAAAGGACTTAGAATGATGGTGGGGTAGATTTAAGCTTACCGGTAGTAAAGTTGATTGTTTTCCTGGTAGTTGTGGGGGCTTTGTCACCTCCTGTTACCCATAATTAAAACTGTTTTAACATCTGTGATATTTAAAATGGAGAGTTTTTGAAGGACTCATTCTGCTCAGCAGAATGTGTTTTAGGGCTTTTTGCCCACTTTTATTCATCTAAACATCAAAGTAACAGAGTTTTGCCTGCACAGAGGTTGTTTAGCATAACAACAAACACAACCATCTGTCATCTTCCTGGCTAACTATGTTTATTCTTCCAAAGGACAGAGCTGTCTCTATCTCATCTATACAGTATATATAAAAAGAGAAATTGCAATAGGCATATATTGATTGGTTTGCGCAAAAGTCATCGCGTTTACATACTATGAGAATTAATTTATGGCGTTTTTACTATTTATTTTTTTTTGCTAGTAATGGCAGCGATCTGCGATTTTTATCAGGACTGCAACATTACGGCAGACAGATCGGACATTTTTGACACTTTTTTGGGACCACTGACATTTATACAGGGATCAGAGCTAAAAATAGCCACTAATTACTGTGTAAATGTCACTGGCAGGGAAGAGGTTAACCTGTAGGGAGCAATCAAAGCATCAACTGCGTTCCCCCTGTGTGTGATCTGGGTTGGCAGTGGCATGACTGATCTAACTGATCCCAATTACAGGGATCAGTAGATCACTGTTATGCTGCCTGTCAGAACATGGAACTGCTGTGTTTACATGGGCAGCTCCCCATTCTTCCTCTGTAGGCGATCGCAGGTCTCTGGTGGACATCAAGTCTACCATTGACTATTTGTCGTGCCTTGACTGGGATTTGATCCTGAGACCTAGTGTTCTTGGGCCAGGTTTCCTGCTGGCTGCGCCACTAGTCCCACTACTTACATCTTTGTAGAGCTCTGGGTTTCTGCTGCTTGGTGATTTGGGACTCTGGCTCCACCCAGTGGCCAGCTGTAGATAGTTTCCAAATCTCATAACCTATAAATCCTCTCTTCCTCTTCCAGTCCCTGTCCTAGTATAGGTTCCACAGCCTGTTGTTATTGTACCAGATTGTTTGACTTATTGCTAACTCTGCTTGCTCCCGACTATGCTTTTGGATTGTCCTTTGGATTACGTTGACCGATTGTTGTCAAACATTGCCTGTCCCTGACGTCCCTGACGTCGTCTCTGGTGTACCCCACTGGGACTGGACTTACTACACATACCGTCTTTGAGTCACCACTTCTTCTGATTGGCTCCCGACTACGCCCACTACTAACCATGAGTCACTTATTTATTTGTTTGTTCTTTGATTTAGTCTGTTTGCACTTGCCATTGAGGTCCCAGAATTCTGGCTGCAGGATTGCAACCGTGCTCCAACTGATACCAGGATAACAAGAATACTGGTCAGGAAACCAGAGTGACGGTTGGAGTTCCTGGCAGACCTAACACTATTCATCTTTTACACCTGGCTCACCTTGCTATACATTGATGGTCCATTTCATACTATACCAAATTATTGAGCGCTGTCTCTCTGTTGGTTTTTTGGCTATGTTCTTGTCAACATTTTCAGACCGCTGCATCTGA
Source organism: Glandirana rugosa (assembly GCA_018402905.1). Taxonomy (NCBI): domain Eukaryota; kingdom Metazoa; phylum Chordata; class Amphibia; order Anura; family Ranidae; genus Glandirana; species Glandirana rugosa. Next base: position 66,506 of record BLSH010385588.1, on the reverse strand, counting down.
TTGGTTTCTGAGCATTATACAGAGTGGATTCCCACAGGTCCAGCGCTTGGGACGAACTGTTGTTGGGTTTTCTGAGAATACCATCTCCCAATGCACAACACATTGAACTTTGAAGTAGATGGATTACAGTAGCAGACCACACCGGGTGCCACTCCTGTCAGCTAAGAACAGGAAGCGGAGGCTACAATTCACACAGGGTCACCAAAATTGGACAAAAGAATATTGGAAAAACATTGCCTGGTCTGATGAGTCTTGATTTCATCTGCAGCATTCAGATGGTAGGTTAGAATTTGGTGTAAACAACATAAAAGCATGGATCAATCCTGAATCAACAGTTCAGGCTGGTGGAGCAGGAGATTCACATCATGGATGTGCAGCTGACAAATCTGCAGCAACTACGTGATGCTATCATGTCAATATGGGCCCAAATCTCTGAGGAATGTTTCCAACACATTGTTGCATCTATGCCACGAAAAATGAAGGCAGCTCTGAAGGAAAAAGGAGGTCCAACTCGTTACTAGCAAGGTGTACCTAATAAAGTGGCTAGTAAGTCTATAAACATCCCACACATCACACACATCAACTGAAATCATCATCAATGTAACTCAGGAGGTCAGGATCCCAATAACGGTATACAATGCACCTCAAAGGTAACGACACTACCAGGAGACAGTGTCAGCCAAAAAACACCAACAGTGTGAATAAAAGTGTTGATGTGACTGCAAGGACTTGCTCAGGACTGACACTTACTAAATGTCTTACTTGTGATATTGTCTGAAAAGATTTTATTTTTGTTAGGCTTTTTGTATTTGCAATAATAATAATAATCACTTCGGAGATCACTTTGCAACTTTTATAATCACTTTAGTTAGTTTTAGTCCATAGTCCCTAGTCTATCTTGGGGGGGGAGGGCAAGTTAAGTGTGGTTTCATTCCTGCATACAGTGGAACCATATAGAATGATTATAGAAACCATCACAGCAGCAAGAAAAAAAAGGAATTAGGAGATTTGAGGAGTCTGAGAACAATATAAGGTATGTTTGTGCAATAAAAAATACATACATGAATGTTTTTTTTTCAATTAAGCTTTGACAATAAAACCTGGAAGCTGATTGGTTTCTATGCAGAGCTGCACCAAATTATGCACGCTCCAGTTTTAGTAAACCAACCCTGAGTGTCATTTTAACTGACTAGAACTGTTGTCTATTCCCATAGATAAACAAAGAGTTTGACCGCTCCAGGTGAGGCTGGTTGGTATCACTTTCTTTGGATGCACATCCAGTCCGTGAACTGCATCAATGGTGAAGGGGAAAAGAGGTTGACAGCACTCCAGGTGTACGATAAAACATCCATTCTTTACTTGAATAGATGTACAAATAATCCATAAATATTCTTACATGTCCAAAGATGAGCAGACAGAGTGCAGGCAGGCAAAATATTGACGCGTTTCGCAAAATTAAATTCGCTTAATCATGATCTGTAACAGGAAAAGTTTCAGGCAGCCAAAGCTGACCAGGTATCTGTGGACAGGCAGTAGACGAACTGAGGAAAAAGCCACATGTCACTAGCAGTCAGGAGCAGTAGCTGGAATGTGCTCCATCTATACTAAATGGTAAAAAAGAGAACATGGAGTAGGCCCAAATGCTTCAGGTCTGGAAAGTGCTGCAATTCAACTTACTAATCCTTAAATGCGGTGACTACATTGGGCTTTTTTAAGCTTTTTTCTTTATCTTCACCTTGTAATCTGGCCAGTAACACACTTCCTTTCCTAGCGTGACCCCATTTTATTTAGAAGCAATGGAGCCATCTTGGACAATAGCAAATATCAACCTGTGGACAGGATAGTGTTAGATGCACTAGCAAACTTAAATGAACAAATTCAAAAAATTGAAGCCTAGTTCCAGCTAACACTTTTTAAGTAGTTACAGTTACAGTAGAACAGTTTTCTTGTGATAAAGGTTTTACATAGATGAATAAAAACGAATCACTGTAACCTGCCAGTTTTAAATGGTTTGCCTCAACCCTCTAACCACCACTTTTGCTTGACAGCTTAGTGTGGTAAAAGAAATTCAAAATGAACAGCCTTAATGAACAGATAACCGGGTGAAAATAAACTGAAAAAGTCCTAAAAAAAGAAAATGAATGCAGTCCCCACATTTAAAGCAGAACTAAACCCATTGAGTTACTGGTTTCAAAAACAGTTATATTCAAGGCATGCCAGGAATGCTAACTGTCTTATTTGCTTGTACTTTCAATCAAACTGTCAAACCATCAAAAAGCTTGTGTCATAAATTATCACATGTGCAGCATGATAGTTGCAGATCAAACAGAGGCAAAAATGTCAGATTCCGTGGCTGTAATGAATACAAGGGTTTAGTTCCTCTTTAAAGATTGGTAAGCTGTGATATATTGCTTTTTTTTTTCTCTTTTGAGTCTGCCATGCATTTTGCTGCTGTGACCCAACTTCCTGATAGAGCGTGGTTGCATTTTTACTCCATGGTACCACTGTATGTATGAAAGTACACACTTGTCGAGGATCAGCAGGGCTAAGGACAGTGGTCAGCAGGGTAGAGGATAAGAGGTCAGCAGGGGAGTGTACAGGAATCAGAAAGGCAGTGTACTTGGGCTCAGTAGGGAGGAGGACAGGGATCAGCAAAGCTAAGGATAGGGTTATACTGAGCCAAGGACAGGGGTCAGAAGGGCAGAAGACAGGGGTCAACACTGGCAGGGCACTGGGCAGAGCTCTTTCTCACATGCCTGCATGGTACACAGCCTGAGCATAGGCACTAAGATCTCCCTGCACAGCACACACAGTAGCAAAAATCGGATTCCCTTACACAAAGCTACAATCTGCACATCATGTAACTGGCTACTGTATTGCAGTTCAGACCTGTGAAATTCCATGGCCAGAAAGGCAGCTCAGCTGCAGTAGCCATCTATACACTGTGCAGGTCATAGCTATGTATGATTGAATGATATTTCAGCTACAGTGTGTGCTGTGTGGGGAGGAGGAGATCTCATTGCCTGTGCTCAGGCTGTGTACCATGCAGGGAGATGGCCTGGGACAGTGTAAAGGGTGGTGAGGGGGCTTTAGGGGGAGCAGCCCACCCCATCTCCCACCTAGATCCGGGCATGGTGCACAGGGTGATTAGGGTATGCCAAGGCCCATCTGGCACAACCTGTGTGCACACCTATGTTGCTTGTTCCAAACAAATGGAAGTGAGAGAGAGAATCAGGATGTAGGTGTAGTACAACAAGGTGTGGAGGCAATGATTCACACAGGTAGGTGCCATAGAAGACTTGTATTGAGGTAATGCAGTAACAGTTCACAACAGTCCCGCTGGGAAGGCTACCCAGCCAGGTTCACTCACAGTCTCCAGCCACATGGAAGAAGAAAATTCCAGCCTGACTAACAGCATCTATTGAGAGGGGACAGAATGCAGTCAATGCTGTATCTTGGCCTAGGCCAACAAGGCCCAGGCCTAGGGCAGCACTTTGCAGGGGGGTAGCACGAAAAGAGTCCCCACCGGCTTGCACTACACTTAATGTAGCGCCAGTCCTATGGGGCGGACTGGCCTGGGAGGCAAATCAGTCTAGCACCCCCATAAAGTGGCTTGGCAGGACCACCATCAGGTGGGAACAGCCCATACATATGTAGGGGACCCGGATGTCCCAAGGAGCTCAGACGGCAGACCCCAACTAATGAGTTGTTGTTCTGCCCCATAGCCAAACAGGAAGTGTAAGGAAATCTCTGCAAATAAGAGAAATCCATTGCCCCCCCCCCCCAAAGCCCTCAAAACTAGTGTCCCCACTGGAAAATTTCAAGGTGGGTCAGGAAACAGGAAGGGGTTGCTCATATTTAAATTAGGGGGGGTGCACGAGTTTAGTCAGGCCTAGGGCAGCACAAAACCTAAATACACTACTGCGTCTAGTGTCTAATCGGGAAGGTGTCCAGAAGGGATAGAACCCTACATTTTTCCCTCCTCATCAGGAACCTCTCCCTAATGCTACTACTTTCCTTAACAGATGGGGTACCTTTCTCTACTCGCAAACTGTGCTCCAAGCCTGGGAGCCTGGGCCTTAAATAGGCTCTGACTAACCCAAGATGTATGCTCAAATCTCATGAGGTAGCAGCATCCAATTGGATTGCTTTCCCAGTGACTCAGGAAACCATGTTCCTCCTGACTTCCTCTCTGGCTGCAGTGACACTGCGGAATAGCGCCACCTGCAGGGGAGAAAGTAGACTGCACCTGCCCACAAGAAGGTTCACGGAAGACATTACAAGGAGACAGATAAACACAGAAAGTATTGATTTAATGAAAAATAAATTAAAGGGCTATTAAGTAGTGAAGTTGTAGGGATTATTTTTGAAAAATAAGAATATTGCTTAGTGTCCCTTTAACTTTTCTTTTCGCAGAAATAACGTTTTAAGAACGAGAATGGTAATGTCATTTTACCAAATATCAATATTACTATTTATTACTGTTATTTTTTATGTATATAAATAGTATGTGGTGCTCATTCCTATAAATAAATGCTTATTAAATTCCAATATAATTTAAAAAATGGTTACTTACTTGGGCTGTAATAATCATATATTCTGACCAATGCACCTTGGGAACTGGCTACTTTTGAAGAGCGTATCATTGAGACAGGAATACATACTTGCTTTCCTGTCACCTAAAATGTAATCATGTTAAATACATTATCCCAGTTTGCCTTACATTTAAATATCATGGAATGTTCAAACTATTTTATAGCATTAAATATGACCTTCAATTTATACAATACATTTAACATTAAAAAAACACATTTTAGGAAGATGTTAAGCCTTTTTTTTTTTGTTTTGTAAAATGCCTAACATAAAGTACACCTTTGAATTTCACGGGGCCAGCTCTTAGGGCATCTCCTTACCACTTCTTGTTCCTACAAACTACTCTTTCATCTGATGGTTCATTCTCCGTGATAGTAACCTAGAAGAAGCTGTAACAATATTCCCAGGTATCTAGCCATAGTAAAAGCCATAATAGTCTCTAACTATTGAAATATTCAAGCTCTAGCAATATACAGATGGCTAGTGACACATGTAACAGTGGTAGAGCTATGAGTTTAGAAATTTGGGAATGGTGGGATTAGTGGAGGAAGGATAATAAAACTCAACCCCTGCCATGAACTGGCAAAGCCAGACTTTGTTCTAGTGGTGAAAGCATAATAAAGGTAAATACTATATTAGGATATACAATTTAAAAAAGTGTTTTGTTTTTTTTTAATGTCCAAGGTTTTTGACAATAGTTTAAAAAAATGTAAATCTTGATACAGAGCAAGACATACAAAAATGCATAATGCAATAGCTCAACCAGGGGACAATTCTCTGATCACAAAATTGAGCCTCTGGACCAAAAAGCCTTCAGTGTTTTTAACTAGTTATTGCTACATACTATACAACATTTCTTATAAGACACAAAGCTAAGACAGTTATTTAAAGGAACACTGTTGTGAGATATAAGTCGAATATGCCATTACTTGCGTTTTTTCTGCCAGAAACCTCCAATCAGAAACGCGAACAAGAAGGGTTTTTTTTCCTGCCTCTAAACGCTGAGCTCAAAATATGCCTGTAATCATCCTAATGTGCATGGACACATAGGACAACATTGAGCTGCTTCCACAAGCAGAACATAAAACTCCTGTAAAAGCAACGATTTTTAGGCCAGTGCCCATGGAGTCTTAGGCCCCTTTCACACTTATGCGACTTGTCCTGCGACTTGGGACAAGTCATTCCCCATTATTTCCAATGAGTACCATTCATATCTGTACGACTTTGAAGTCATGCCGACTTCAAAGTAGTTCCTGCATTACTTTGGTCCAATTTTAATGCAACTTGAGGTCCATAGACTTTAATGTTAAACCCTCAAAGTCTCATGCAAATTGCACCTGAATAATATAGATGTGATTCTGTACTATTTCTGTACGACTTTGTAATATGTTTTCATTGAGGCAAAGTTGCAACAAAGTCGGACCAAAGTCATATTGATCCGAAATTGCGGAAAAAACGCGGCAAAATCACATCACAAGTGTGAAAGGGGCATAGCACTCACATGTCAATTTAAGAAATGTACTATAACAACTTTCAAGTGCCAAAGAATTCTATAACATTAGTACTTTCTTACACTGGTGTTTCTGAACTGTTCTCTGTGATTATATATGTCTGTGAGGCTAGGTTCATATATGTACATGCATGTTTCTGCGTGCACATTGTGGGCACAGAAGCCCATTCATTTAAGAATTAAGGGCACCCCTTCCCCACATGTATATATGTAAACCTAGCCTAAGCCAACTGTGTCATCCTTAAGATTATAGGAACAGTTATCTGTGCAAAAATATCATCATATTTGGCATTTTGGTTTTGGAAGGATGTAATGGCAAATGAACAAATAGGAGTATAGATAGATAAGCAAATGATCACACACATGCAATAGGCGGAACTTACTAAAACTGGAGCAGACAGAATATGGAGCCATTGTGCATGGTAACCAATCTTAGATTCTATCTTCAATTTGTTCAATTAGAGAGAAGTTCCGCCCGCCCCTTTAAAAAAATTTACATCGGCTGTTTGGGTGCCGCCGCCGCTATTGCTGGTATGGGAACCCGGCAGTGTAGCCTTTCTGCTTCACAGCTGGGCCCCTACTGCAAATGCGCAAAGCGCACTGTGCTCTCTCACTGGCCCGGCAGAAGAGAAGGGAGGAGGGGGGGAGCTGCTGAAGTACTTTGCCGTGGCCCGGTCTCCCAGACGCTCCCCCTCCGAAAGGTGCCAAATGTGGCTCCGGAGGGGGGGGGGATTCAGATAAGCGGAAGTTCCATTTTTGGGTGGAACTCCGCTTTAAGTTTTGAAAATGAAATATAGAAGCTGACTGGTTGCCATGCACAGCTTCTCCAGATTCTGGCTGCTTCAGTCTTAGTAAATTCCCCTGAATGTTCCTGGAGAATGTCAAAAGATGCATGTTTATTATTAAGGGAGTCCATATAACACTTTTATCTTACTTGAAGTCTTTACTCTTTCATGTTTGAAGGTAAAACAAATCTTAATGGCTGAACCCAGTTTTGCAACTTTGACATGTGTTAGTAAAAATGTAAATACAATTGCAACTATTTACTGAATTCAGATGAATTATACCCCATTTTTTTCAGGACAAATTAGGCCTTCATTTGGTGATAAATAGCAATAGATATCCTGATGTTTTTATCATTAAAGGAAAACTGGCCCAATATAGCAAAGAAAATGCTAACATACCCTGGACATAACCTTTGGCCCTAATGCTGCACTTTAACCCTATCCATGAGCTTTGCCCTTAAACTTAACAACGACCTTTGACCTTGATCCTGACACTCACCTATATCAAGCTTCAATATAGTAATTGTATCTGTATTTTTAATCTATTTATTTAGAAAACTCTCATTGAGTGATCACTGTGATGGCAAATCCTAGGCCATTGCAGCGATGATGTAATTGAGAATCGGTCCAATGTCTCCCAATCATTATTAGGAGACCTGGAACTGACAGTCTCCATGCTGGGAATGTGCTGTAGCGTGCACTACCAGCACAAATATCAAGTGCATATATACAGTGCCCTGGAAGAAGGCCCACTTCTGCAATGCCAATTATACAGGTAAGCTGAACATAAACAGGTTAAGTAATAAAATGACACAATTACGTTGACTTATAAAATTTGCAGAGAAATGCTATTCTTATTGTTGCTGATTATGTTATTTTAAGTAAAGTGTTATTGGGCACCCCCCCCCCCAAATAAATATGGTAAACTGACAGTCAAGGGTCCCTGAATATGTGACAAGGACATACACTCTGTTACCAAAAGTATTGGGACACCTGCCCTCACTCGCTCATGAACTTTAATGGCATCCCAGTCTTAATCCGTAGGGTTCAATATTGAGTTGGCCCACCCTTTGCAGCTATAACAGCTTCAACTCTTCTTTTTTTTTTTTAAAGATATATTTATTGAGTTTATAAGAAAAGACAGAAAATACAGTTACAAGAACTGGGTGTAACATCACCCGCTTATGCCCCACAGGTCTCAGCATATAAAGAGGACACTCTCACTTCACTTATACTGTTTATATAAACATCAGTCAATTAGATAACATGGTTAGAATACCATAGGGAGAGGCATCCAAAATCTGGAAAGATAAGGAAGGCCTCGTCAAGCATCAGACTTTGTTGGAACCAAAGTTAGGAGGCTGGACACCCACCTGTGCCAAAGTTTGTCAAAGAGACAAGGTTTCTTCCGGAGTTCAAAAGTAAGCTCTATAGGGGCAAATTATCATTTACCAGTTTGATTCAGGTGTCTAGTGGCAGGCGGGTTGATCCTTTCCAGGGTAGAAGTATAGTTTTTTTAGCATAAAAGTATAATATACGTAGCAAACGCTTCACGTGTGCAGGGGTGGTCAATTCGCCAAAGACACCTAGTAAGCAGTTTTTGGGGTGTAATATGTTGGGTAGCTCCATAGCATCACACAGGAACTATCCCAGTTCTGACCAGAACCCATACACTAGGGGACAGGACCAAAAGCAGTGAATGAAATCGGCTTCCCTTCCACAGCCCCTGAAGCATAGAGATGTGGGTCGCAGGCCCATCTTACACATCCTAAAAAGGGGTGAGGTGGCTTTGATGGAATACTTTTATTTGGATAATCTTATCCCTGGATGAAATCACTGAGCCCTTGAATATATCAACAAACTCAGATCAATCATCTATATTTAAGTTAGTCCAGCGAGACTGAGCAGCAGCGAACCTAGGATTGGAATCCATCATTAGAGCGGAGTAATACTCCGAGGTTAGTTTCTTCATGTCTGGTTCTCAGTATTTGCTCCAAAGGAGATAAACACAATGGGGAAGAAACAGTACCAAATTGGGCTCTAAGGGCGTGTCTTAGCTGAAAATAATAATATATGAAGGAGGGAGGTAAATTAAAGTCCATTTGTAATTGTGTGAAGGGTTTCAGGTCTTTCTCATCCTACAAATGGTTGAGGCATTTAACCTCTTTAGAAATCCATCTCTGAGGATCAGGGGTAGTAAGTATTTCATGTAGCATTGGGTTATACCAGATGGGATTGTTGGGGGAGGAGGTCCATGTACCTTTAGTAAAACGGATGACTATGGTGATAAATAAAGACAGAGTGGTTTTCAACATGGCTGTACCAGGACAATCAGGGACCTGTCTACGATAGATTATATTGTGTAACGTCTCAAAGGAGGATACTATGGCGGCTTTGGTTGTGGTACAGGCATTATCTGACACTGGATGAAGCCAGTCATGGACTACTACAAGTTGAGAAGCCAGGTAATATAAATAGAAATTTGGTAGGGCCAAGCCACCCAAATGGGAGGGAAGCTTCAGCACCTCTAAGGCCAGCTTAGGTGCCGCCATAGAAAACAGATAGAATCAATCTGCCGAAAAAGTGATCTCGGAATACTGATGGGGGAGTTTGCCAAAACATACAGGAGTTTTGGTAAGAAAACCATCTTAAGCAGATTCAACTCTTTTGGTAAGGCTGTCCACAAGGTTTAGGAGTGTGATTATGGGAATGCTTGACCATTCTTCCAGAAGCACATTTGTGAGGTCAGGCACTGATGTTGGATGAGAAGGCCTGGCTCATAGTCTCCACTGTAATTCATCCCAAAGGTGTTCTATCGGATTAAGGTCAGGACTCTGTGCAGGTCAGTCAAGTTCCTCCACCAAGGATACGCTTATCCATGTCTTTTTGGTCCCAATACTTTTGACAACATAGTGTATATAGGGGCATAACATAAAGAAGACTAAGTACCTCTGTCCTAAAACATCATCAGACTGAAATATGCGCTCTTTGCTAAACTCACTTGCTAGTCTGTTAGCGGGCTCAAGGCACATATTCATTTTCTACCTTTACCTTTTCAACTGAAAAAGAACACTCACCGAATCAAGGTAAATATGAACTCCCTCATCATAGGTCTCAACCTTCTTAATTAATTCACTGATAGGGATTCCTTCCGGGCTCATGGTAAATCCACTTACAAATCCAACTTCTAGGATGGCCATGCCACTTTGATTAAATTTCCCCAGATAGCTGAAAAGAACAAAAAAAAGTGTTTTATATATGTGCATATGTCCTGCTTGTCATGTGCTCAAGACCCGTATTTACAACTGAATCAGAGTAAAAATTTCACCTTGGAAAAATACATTATTAAGACAGCAATTCCAATATTATTTATCTAGTTTAACAGCTAAGTTCCCCTTTTACAGGAAATAGCCTATGTAGTCTAGGGGCCCCAGTAGAGATATATAAAAAAAAAAAAGAAAACTGTGCAGCTTTGTTAAATGTTCATTCATTTTATTGTCATACATGTCCCCCCCAGAAGCCTAGCCAAAAAACTTCTAGTAAGCAATCCTCACATCCTGCCTTGTCACTAGGATTAGAAAAAAACTTTGGTCTTTCCAGCAGTAAGGCAGAATGTGGAGATTGCTAACTAGGATTTTTCAGCTGGGCTTCTAGGGTTGGCCCAAATGGCCTGCAGATATGACAAAAAAATGAATAACTGTAGCCAGGAGTCCGGCATTACTTCTCACCCATAGGGACATTTGTGCCCATGGAATACTGTGGGGAGTTCCCCCTAGTGTTGAGTCCGTTAAACAAAGAGTGGAACTTTTTTGGAGTGATGCCTTGTGGGACTTGTAGTGTGACAGAGAGAAATTTCATCAGACTCTGCTCTGGAAGCACTCCATTTCCCATCGGGCTATGCTGCATTGGAAGGTTCCTGGGAAGAACAGTACCTCATGGGAGAACCTATTTAAGCGAAGGGAGTGGCTTGTTGTGGCCTCTTTGGATGGCATGATCGATCAGCAAGGGCCTGTGTGCTTCTACAATGGGACTGGGGCCTACACACAGTGATTCAGCAGGCTGCATTTCCACAGTGTTCCAGTAAGCTGCTTTGCTACAGTGCTCCAGCAGATGATCTGCAGAACCAGCCCTATTAATATCTGAGTCTGTTCCAGATCCAGTAGCAGCGGTATCGATCAATCAGGGAGAGCTGCAAGGAGTGCAGTGGAGGCCATTTTCCAGGAGCATAGAGTGGGAGTATTTAATCAGCCCCAGAGTCATCATCATCATCACCTGAACAGCAGGACCGTTTATCTGCCTTCATCTGTCCGGTTGGGTGAGGCCTATCAATAAGTGTACTGACCTCTAACCCTCTTGTTTTAAACTGTACTGTTGCTGTAATGTCTCTTTATCATGTAAAGCGCTGCGCAAACTGTTGGCGCTATATAAATCCTGTATAATAATAATAATAATAATAATCTGTTCTTACAATCCTTTCTAAAGGAAAGGTCCTAGGCATATAAATATTACTATCTAATTGCGGATACTGGATTACAGTTAATTGAGTATACTGGATTGCCGCTATTTCTAAGTTAGGTCATATGAGTTAATTGACATTAGGTCATAGGCGTTAATCTATCATTATAAATATACGGATCCTGGAAAGGAAATCTTTCCTAACATTCTTGTCTAATAATAATAATAATAATAATATGTCCTAAATATATCGCGGTTGTCAAACGCGTCGCGAAATGTACTATTTCTCTGTAATGTCGTTGTCATGTCAAATTTTGTTCTCCCAATCTCCAGTCATGTGAATAACTATCCGGAGTGGGTTGGCCTGTCTACTTCCGTCTATTTGCCAGGACGACAAGTCCACTACTACTACTACTGAGACCCCGACTAATTTATGAGGGTGA
>BLSH010385588.1:1592-12562 GCA_018402905.1 Glandirana rugosa | reverse complement strand
CGATTCTGGCCAAAATGAGAATCGCGATTTTTTTGCTTAGAATAAAGATCACGATTCTCTCACGATTCTCGCGGCGTAATATATTAAATATACAAAAAAAAAAATGGGCTAACAGCACTGTAGGTTTTTGAAAGGGGTAATTTTTCCAAAAAAATTGCGTTTAAAAGTCTGCTGCGCAAACAGCATGTGACATAAAATATTGCAACAACCGCCATCTTATTCTCTAGGGTCTCTGCTAAAAAAAAATATATAATGTTTGGGGGTTTTAAGTCATTTTCTAGCACAAAATAATGGATTTTTATTTGTAAACAGCAAGTGTGAGGAAAGATTTAGTCTTCAAATGGTTAAACCAAACATCTATACAAGGGGAGTTCACTCAGAGTTCAATGAAGTAACTCTTATCAATGATGACTCAGAAGTTGGCTGTATGCCCAGACTTGGCTGTTCCCCTGAGACTCAAGCTGCTCCGACTTCAAAAGACTTCAGGCACTTTTACTGTCAAATCGCGCTGATTCGCCCCCCAAGTCAGACTCCTTTTAACTGCACTGAAAATCGCGGCAATGCCCAATTGAGATCGCAGGGGGGGGGGTAGATCGAGATCGCAATCTTCATACGATTAATCGTGCAGCTCATATACATACATACATACATACACACACACACGTATATTATATACATGTGTATACCCCGCTCAAGAGTATGACTTTCTTCACTTCACTGCTATGGGCTCTAGCCCCAGATCTTCTGTAGACCTAGCAACGCCCCTGCACATGGCTAATGTGTAAGGTAAAGTCTACAGGCTTGGAAAGATCAGTTTGTAAATGGAGAGAAAACTGGCTAAAAGATCGAATTCAGAGAGTAGTAATTAATGATTCTTACTCTGAATGATCTAAGGTTATCATTGGTGTACCCCAAGGTTCAGTGTTGGGACCCTTACTTTTCAATATATTTATAAATGTTATAGGGTCTGGGATTAAAAGTACCATTTCAGTGTTTGCAGATGACACCAAGCTATGCAGTGGAATAACGTCCTTGCAGGATGTCTCCAACTTACAAGCCGACCTCAATGCACTGTCTAATTGGGTGACTATGTGGCACATGAGGTTTAATATTGATAAATGTAAAGTTATGCATTTGGGGGCTAAGAATATGCATGCATCGTACATACTAGGGGGAGTACAACTGGGGGAATCCATAGTGGAGAAAGATCTGGGGGTTTCGGTAGATCATAAGCTTAATAATGGCATGCAATGCCAAGCTGCGGTTTCCAAAGCAAGCAAAATCCTTTCTTGTATTAAGAGAGGTATGGACTCCAGAGATAGAGACATCATTTTGCCCCTGCACAAATCATTAGTAAGACCTCATCTGGAATATGCAGTTCAGTTGGGGGTACCAGTTCTCAAAAAGGATATCGGGGAACTGAAGAAAGTGCAGAGAAGGGCAACCAAACTAATAAGAGGCATGGAGGAGCTCAGTTATGAGGAAAGATTAGAGTTACTGAATTTATTCTCTCTTGAGAAGAGGAGATTAAGGGCGGTATGAACAAAATGTACAAATATTCCCAATTGTTAATAATATAACTGGGTACTAACATTTTTAGGTAAAGTTGATCCAGGGTTTGCCTCTCGGGGAATCAGGAAGGAATATTTCCCCCCGCTATAGCAAATTGGATCACGCTTTGCTGGGGTTTTTTGCCTTCCTCTGGATCAACTGGGGGGGAAGGATTGTATATGGAATTGTATGGTTATATATAATTTACTATTTTTTTTTTTTTTTGGTTGAACTAGATGGACTTGTGTCTTTTTTCAACCTGGCTAACTATGTAATTAACTATGTAACTATGAATATACAATGTATACGTAAAGCACTGCATACATTGAAGGCACTATATAAGTACCTGAAATAAATAATAAATAATACTTGACATATTCAGAACAAAATAAGTTTAATTCCCACAAAAAAGGTGTCTTACCAATAATATTTATAAATGCTTCTTCACTTCCTTCCACCACATCAGGGGGGAAAGTAAATGATAAGTTTTTTGTAAGGGGGAAATTGGGACCTGTAGTGGTTTTTAGGTCAAAAATTGCAGACTGTGAATGATACATCTTCACTCCTTCAGCCTAAAGACAGATAGACAAAACATAATAAAAGATTTTGCATTGTTAGTATCTACAGTATATCTTTATAGAGGCAGATAAAACCCGTGAGCATGCTAGTATCTTACTATACTAAAGCTTATATTAATGATAGACAATGACAACATAGCTTTCAACAATGATTACAAATTTCAATACAAACATTTTTTATAACTAAGGTATTAAGATCTCAGATATTTTATAGCGTCTGAAAAAATTATTTCACTGATGTATGATGGAACAAATCACACAAAAGATAACACAGGTAATTTAATGACTTTTTTTTATCATTTTTGACAGAAGGCTAAATATGTCTTCTTATAGGAAACCCGAACAGAGCGAAATATGGAAGCTGCCATTGCTGACCTCCTTCTGTCTCTGGTGTTAATGTTTTTATTGACTTTAGAAGAAGCATGCCTGGTCAAAGCCAAAGTAAAGTAAGCATTCCTGATCAGCATATCAGCTCCAGGTCAATGAATTAGAAAGTACTTAAGCCATTGAATCGGCATGATAGCCAAGCAATTAGCATTTTCAGAATGAAAAGGTCATCAATGGTAATATACGCATTTACCCCAATACAGGTTTCTTTTAAAGTGACTGTGGTGCTTAACTGAAAGCTTAAATAAAAGCTCTCCCTATAAAGAAGATAGGGGATACTGTGCTTTTCCCACTGCCCAAGCCACGAAACACAGTTCTAATGTCCAAATTCTTCTCAGAAACTGTCATTTTTGTGAGTGTTGATGTCCTGGTCCCTTACTCTGCATAGTGAGTCCTCCCACCAACCCCTACATTACTACAAGGCACATTGGTGTCCTTGAGGTAAGCAAGAGGAACCGGTGAGTGCAAACTGTGACCAAGAGATCAATACTCCCAGTAGTGTCAGGTTTTTGAAGAGCCTTGAGGGTGCAATCCCACTTTAATAGGGCAACATTAACATTGGGAAAGAATGCAAAACTTTATTATAGAGAATGTTAGAAAGCCTTACAATTCCCCTGGGCTCTCACAGAGCAAAGCTTGGTGTATGAGAGGCTGAATACTGGGCCTGAGTGCTGTCACATGGAGGCAACCTAGCAGTATTTTTAAAAGCTTGCATTTTCATAAGCACTTTTCAGGGGTTTCAGTGTGAATCAGGGAGGTCACATGTTATTATCAGATTTTCTGACTACCTCCCTGATCTGCACTGCAGCAATATTTAAAAGAGAAAGACATCTGGGTATGGGTCATAAATGTTTGCTTCCCCTGGCCTCCTAAAATGTGGTGCATAAGATTTGCATAGGCAGTGTATTAATAGCTCAGATTTCTGCTTACATTCAGTACACATGTCCATAAGTAGTTAATTTTATGTATACATTAACATGCATTAACCCTGATTTTTTTTTAAAGTGAAATTTAACATTGCAAAGTGAATGTTTTCTTATCTTAGTGAATGAGGTGAAACAAAGAGAAAATGTTCTTTCTTTCTTTGCAAGAAATACTCACCCACGTTCAAAGAAAATTAAACAATTGTTCTTGCATGATTGGATGGTTGAAGTCAGCTCATCAGAAACTAAATGAAAATTCACTTTGCAAAGAGAAAATTCATTTAACTTGATGAATGGGGTAAAGTAATGTAGACTTCAATCATCCAATCATGTGCAAGCAAAAATCCAGTCTTTTTGCACAGGATTAGGTATTCTTTTCAAAGTGAATTTTTACTTTCACCTCATTCACTAGGATAAATGAAAATGTGCAAGGTGGAAAATTAGTAAATCAACCCATAAATCATATCCCAGCAATTTATATGTATTTACCTTTACTATTACTTTCCCAGTGACAATGTCAGAAGCTCCTTTGGAAATTGTTTTAACTGTTACTAGGATCTCTCCCAGTATTTTTGGTCTGATTGGAAACAGGCAAGTTTTTCCTTCCATATCGGGAATATCCAAAGTCTGTTGGCTTACTGTACTTGCATTATTGGACTCTACAACTTCAAAAGAGTTACTTGGCTGCACAGAAACAAGGACCTGCAAATGTAGATCAATTTTTAATAAATGTGTTTTCTATTTTAACAAATTATGGCTGTAATACCTATTTTCATACGCTAAAAATATATTTTTGATACATCTCTTGTGAACCTGCCAGAACAGTCTTTAATAATTGTTATTACTAAGGCTTACCATGGTGGAAACTGCCTGAATACTATTCCTTTGTAATAACATTACATTCATTGTTTTACAGAAAAGGAATAGCATTCCTTTGACAACTAAGAGAGGATTTTCTTTACTTTGGCAGGATTTCTTCTCACTTCCTGTTGTATCAGCAGAACAGGAACTGAAGGGAACTGCAGGAAAATCTCTCAAATGGAACACAGATGGCAATAAAACCTAACAGGGATTTTAATAGTTACTTACTATATCCAAAATGGGTGAAACAATATTTGGCTTTAAATATGCTTTCATGAATACTTAATTAAATATATTTGGTAACCAATATTGGTATAGCTTTTCAATTCCTGTGCTCAAATGCCTGCACAAGCAGCCTATTAATTTCAATGAGATTCCAAAACAGCACAACAGATTAAAAATAAGTACTCCACTATAGTGCGTTGCCGTACATTGCAGTGCATTGCAATGATGGCGTGTTGCTTTATAGCATTGTGATGCCAATGAAAAATAATGGTATCCTGATGCACTAACCATGTAATGTGAATGACATGAAATGTGAAGGAAGACTAAGTAAATTATCTTGCAGTAATATAACATACACAGACCAAATTCATCATATACAATACCTCTATTGTTTTGTCCAAATGGTTGAATAAAATAACTTCCAGAATGAATATTTCACCTCTAATTACTGAATAAGGGAGATTCAGAGTGAGAGACAAGTTCTGATATACTTGGAGCTGTGTGAAAAAGTAAAACAATAAAGTTGTAATAAACTAGACATTAGTAATCTATTATCTATTCAAATATTATGAACAAAATATTAGTAGTTCTGTATGTTCTGGAACATCAGATCCAGATTGTGTTGTTAAGACTTTATATAAGCTCATAAATATGCAGCAAAGTAATATCTCCCCAGCAATTGTTTTAAAATCATTTTCAGAACTGTTCTCTTAAACCTCAAAATGGTAAAGAAAAGATTGTTGGATAGGACAACTCCAACTGTTTCAAGTAGCTAGCTGATCAGTAGAAATTGTATGCCAACGTGTTGTTTATGTGTGCCACTGACTGTAAAGAAATCTGTTGATTTTCAATATATAGTATGGTAGGAGTACTGGCTACCAAAAAGTAAATGCAGCATGTGATGCTAGCACAGTCTGCTTTAGCAAACATAGGGTGTCTGAAAGCTCAGGACACATAGCACAAATGAAGAATCCAAGTATAGGTGGATTCTGCCCACACTTAGGAACCATTCATAACTCTGTGTTGTGGTAATGCATGTTACTATAATGCATAGTAAGGCATGTTACGTGTGTTGGCTTGCTGTGATGCCATTCATTCAACGCTTGCAGAAATTTTAGATTTCACATACTGCTGCTTTGAGTGACAGATTGCAGATCAAACTCTGCATAACACAACGATCGCTACGATCGTACACAACGATCAGATTGTGGGATCGTACACAACAATCAGATTGTGGGAGTAATTTGAGTTTTCACATACTGCTGCTTTGAACGATCTGACTGCACTAGGTAGAGGCTTCTGCTTAGAGGGACAGATTATTGTTCAAAAATCATCTCCTAGTTTTAAAGGGAGAGGTTCTAGCTGCAGCTGTAAGTGACACATTATTGTTCAAAAATCATCTCCTAGTTTATTTGATTTTCATTTATTTTCCCTATCCCTATTTTTTTGCCACTTGCCCCACTCTTACACCCATTTTACTTCCTTTTGCAGCCCTCTAGCACTTGCCAGGACTTTGTTACAGCCATTTTTGTGCCTAAAAGTTCGGGTCCCCATTGACTTCAATGGGGTTCGGGGTCCGGGATAACATTCGGGCAACGTTCGGTGCCGAACCCGGACTTTTTCCCAAAGTTCGTTCGGACCCGCAGAACCTGAACGTCCAGGTGTTCCCTCAACTCTAGTTAGGAGATGACACTGTGCCTGGTGATCTTTGACTTCTCCCATGTTGTTCAGGTAGATGTCCACCTCTTTAAGGTTGCCTACCCTGCCCTAGAGTATTAATTTTAACTTATTGACAAAAATATAGCCTATTCAGTCTTATAAAGTAAGTTTGGTAGGTTCACAGATAACCTTACTGTGAAATATGATACCATTTTACATTCTAAAATCTTTCTTTAATCCATATCACCTCAGCTGGTTTATCGGTAAATCCCAATCCAAGTGTGTTGGAAAGAACAAATGCGCTGGCCAACCATGATGTCATTGTGTCAGGAACAGATAGTGGTAGTTTCAAAGTATTCCCAGAGCTGTAGAACAAACAAAATATATTAATAAAATGAACTGTTTTCAAAAATAAAGTAATTACTTTTGTTGACAAAACTTATAGGACAGGATTAGGTGACATCATCACGCTATGTAGCTGGGTAGTTTAATATCTCCAAAAGAGTCCATAATGTATCAACTAGGACTGAGAATTGGTTCCACTATGCATACCTGATTACATATTGCTGCATTGTACTCATTGGATGAGAGTAATAATTCACAAAAAGCTCATGATATATACAGGTACTTACATGGATAATCTACATGGATACAATGATAATCTACAAAAAGCTCCTCAGTATAATAAATCCCCTTTTTACAGCTTTAATAAAAGCTGCATTATCCTTGTTTGCAAGCAAAACAAAATAAATGTTAAACTTGGCCAATATGTCATATGTAATACAAGCAATGCCCTAACCTGATCCCAGTAAGAAATTAATTTGAGTGTGAGGATTACTTTTTCAAAATGAAGATGTTTTAGGACCACACAGCACAGTGTCCATATTGTTATACACCTTCATATATTTCTCACTATTCCTCCAAAACTCTGGTCCACTCCCTTTATTAATTTAATCTTTTTCTGACCTGGGGACAAATTATTATGCTGAAAGGCAAGTACCTTATGTGCTATTATTATTACTGCAAAGTGCGGTCTATTGTGGCTAAATAATTTATTTCCATCCAAGTGTCCTTACGGATGATATTTGATTACACTGTGTTTTATGGTGTAAAGTAGGTATAATTAGTGAGGGTACCACTGTACCTTTATAAATAGTGTGAGAGCTACCTAATGGATTTATTTGACTTGTTTGATTTTTTTTCCAGACTTTGCTCACTTCATCTTCAAACTATGGTCAGCTAGTAAATGTAGAGATTGATAGATGTCCCGGGAGCTGCACATCAAGTCAAAGCCTGCTGTGTGATAGTGAATGGCAGTCACAGCCTGGACCCTCACCAGGCCACATGGCTTGCCGGGGGTCCATGCTGAGACTGCCATTCACTATCACACAGCAGGCTTTGACCTGTTGTGTGGCTCCCAACACACCTATCATTCTCTACCATTACTTGGAGCATAGACGAGCACCCTTCCCAGCCAGCACTCACAGTGGTGGGCACATGACTCCATTCCCATACAGCCTAAGTGGCTCACACACACATCTTGGTTTGTAGCTACTAAATGTGGTCACTTGTTAGTTATCCTCTTCACATATTCCCCTTAATCCTCCTCTGCTTTTCAGTCACTTGTCAGACATCCTGATTTTCAGTCACTTATCGGACAACCATACTTCAAACTCATCCTTTGGTCATTATCCCCCTTACTTGTCCTTTAAACTTTGTTTTCCTGCCCCCCAAATGTCAACCTCAGGTGTAATCCTTACTCATTTCAGCTCACATCCTCTCCTTCCCAGCTCCTCTAGACCCCTTTCTTCCATCTCACTCAACATCTTCAATATTCTTCCTCAGTTGTCATAATCATTAGTGTGACAACTTCTTAGCATAGAATGCTGGCAGATTTAGTTTTTGGATCTTTCTGTAGTGAAGGGAACATTAATTGTTTGCTCTGGTTCGTTAAGGGTTTCACAGCCTGAGGGCTTAACTGCTTCCCCCCTACTTCTGGAAGACATTTTCAGAATATGGGACTGGGAGGGTCAAATGGCCAGCCTGAAATTTTATCAAGCAATAAATATCAAAAAGACATTCCCTTGACTTAGTTATTGGAGCCAGTGTGTGAGGACTGGTGCTTGTGGGGACATGCAGCCTCTATACTATTTGGAAAAAACAGGTATTACCAGCAGCCCCTGCGGGGATAGCACTACACTAATCAGTCTCACTCATCATTCTCACTAGCCATTATCAGCAAGCAGAAGCAATCATTATCCGCAATCATCAGCTTCAGTCATTATCCCCATTCAGCTGCTTTGTTCATTGCCAAATGGGAGGCCATTTTAAATGGTCAAAGCTCCAATACTTCCATGTATTGTAGGGGCATGCAAACTTCCTTTAGAAACTCAAATGATCTTGAGTGACTGGGATTTATATGATAACTGAGGACAACCACAAATGAATGAGGTTTGGAGAATAACTATAACAGCCCGTAAAGGAGTATTTTTCTTTTTGTTCAACCAGCGGGTTAAACACCAAAAAAAGTACTCAACTCCCCCATCCACATGCTTTATGTGGATGGGGGGAATCCTCCTGAGGTATTGTATTCTGACAGCAGGGAGACTATAGCCGATGGCGCTGATCGAGCAGGGAATGGTAGATTGGCTTCCGCACGACCAGCCTACCCATACATTGATCAAAATTTGGCTGGTCCCTGCTGAACCAGACACATTTTCTATCAATGTATGATCACCTTAAGAAAACTATTGACAAGTGACCAGAGTTTGAAGGAGAAATAAGGAGTGCCAGTGACAACTATGGAGTTACCAAGTTTTGGAGTAAAGCTGGCCATAGATGGATAGAATTTGATTGAAAATTCTTAGGAAAAGTCATAGGAAAATTAGTACGAAAATTATAAGAACATTCTTGTGAAATTTGTCGTTTGAAATATTTTGTTTGCTTTTAACATTTGATTTTGAATGAATGGATGTTACCGAATTAAAAACACATATACTGTTAGAAATTTGTTTGTTCGAGAAAAGAATTTCATCCTGCTTCTTCAAATTTTCCCATCACTGCAGTTAAAAACAAACACTGATTTGTAGCCACTAATGATTAGAAAAGCAAACTCTCTTAGAACCTTCTTTTCCTACGAATTTTCATTTGAAATTCTACCTATCTATAGCCAGCTTAAGACTGAATTTATGGAGCAAGAGGACCAAGGTTTTGGGCTGGAGTGAGGAGCATGCTTAATCACTTTTGATAAATGGCACTGATTGCCATTGTTGGATTATTGTGTGCTAAAGCTACTTAAAGCTACTACAATGTAACTAACAACATGTTTTATCAAGCTAGGAGCACACTGCACACTAAAACACTGCACACTAAAACACAACCACCAAACATTTATACCTTTATCAATCACAAACAAGCGATTGTATGTGCCTACCAATTTGAAGATAACAAACAAGGTGGATCTGATGGAGAATGTCCACCTATGTGTGAGCTAACACAGCTGTCACTAATCGAGGAGATGGGGTTGAAGACAACCAATAAGGTATTCTAACAGCTTTATTTTCTTTCTTTGAAATCAGTTGAGAGTTTCCTTGGATTTGTGTTTGGGATCATTGTCTTGTTGAAATGTCCACCCTTGTTTCATCTTCATCATCCTGGTAGATGGCAGCAGGTTTTGATCAAGAATGTCTTGGTACATTTTTCCATTCAAACTACCTTCAATAAAATGAAGTTTGCCAGTACCATATGCTGAGAAACAGCCCCACAGCATGGTGTTCCCATTTCCAAACTTCTCTGTTGGTTTGGTGTTTTTGGGAATATGTGCAGTGCCATTTGACCTCTAAACATGGTATGTATTATGTCATCCATGGAGTTCAATTTTGGTCTCATCTCACTAGATTATATTTTCCCGGTATTTCACAGGCTTGTCTATATGTTGTGCAGCAAATTTTAAACAGGCTTCAACATGTTTTTCTTCCAGCAATGGAGTCTTGCATGGTAAGCGTGCACACAGGCCATGGCGGTTGAGTGCATTACCAATTGTTTTGAAACAATTCCAGGTCTCTCTGAAGCTCTCCACAAGTGGCCCTTGGCTCTTGAACAACTCTTCTGATAATTCTTTTCACTTCTCTGTCAGAAATCTTGCAAGGAGCACCTCGTCGTGGCCGGTGTATGGTGAAATTATGTTCTTTTCACTTTCGGATTATGGCCCAACAGTGCTTACTGGAACATTAGATGTTTCTAAATCCTTCTGTAACCAATGCCATCGGTATGTTTTGCAACAATAAACTCTTGAGTGAGCTCTTTGCTTTTACCCATCATGAGATGTTTCTTGTGTGACACCTTGCTTTTTAATTACTGATAGATTTCAGCTGGTGTCTTGGCTTCCCATGCCTTTTTGCACATCTCTTTCTTCATGTGTCCAATACTTTTTCCCTGTATCATTCCATTTTATTACACATATCGGTTCTGTGGTCGACTTTAGATAGTCATTAATTTTTCGTTCCACAGTGTGTTCTTTGTAGAGTACTACCCATTTTCGTTTCTCGAGTGAGTTCTCAAATAACAACGTTTTGTATGGCTACCGTAACCAATGTCTTCCTAAATCTTTGTAGATTACAAGGTCATTCGTGACAACCCGGTATTAGGCTTTCACTTTTCTTGTATTAAAGTGGTATGTGGCCGGTGCTGCTCCACGAGGAACGTTCTAAAGACTGTCTCTTCACTTTTCTTAATAGTCTTCTCAACAAGTTCTCGGTTCCCGGTGAACACCTCTCGAAGTCTCTCT